>CANYCX012730381.1:0-14822 GCA_948193385.1 Breynia disticha f. nivosa
GAATGAAAACAGGTTTGGGCCGAGTTTTATGAAATAACGTGTATATATCTTTTATATTCTCTCTCTCCTCTGTTTTTAGATTTGATTTTATATCATTTCTATAAAATGTGTTGATTATCAAGTAAAACAGGTTTTAAAAAAACAGGTTCCACAATTGGGCCCATTTTGGTAATTGGGCCCAATATGGATGAGAAATATTATTTCTTACATGATTTTAAGACAAAGATTATTTGTTAAATATGATGTATTAAGTAAAAATATGTAAGAAGATACGATAGAGAAAATTTAGGAATGTTTTAATTTAAGACAATTTTAATGTGAGATAAATTAAAAGAATAAAATCTTTTAATTATCCACATTAAGGTCACAACATTATTGTTAATTTTTAAAAGAATTTTGTCTTGATTAAAGACTTAACAAAGTCCTAATGAAGTTAGAATTGTTAAGTAGTTTGATCTTGCAAAACTCTTAACTTTATAAAAGGAACCAAAAACCCTAGTTTTACATGAGATTGTCGTCCCTCAAACACACCACAAAGTTGTGAGCCTTCCACCTAAATTAAGAGAGATTTAGGATTTTTCTAGAAGAGAGAAAGTGAGATTTAGAGGCTGGTCATTAGTGTGATCAACATGGTGCTCTTTATTTCACGAGTTTCTCATTCGATTGACAAAAACAAGGTGAATCGTTCTTACGCTTGTGCTAGTACATGTTTTTGTGTTAGAGTTGTAGAGGAATCACGTTTGAGGTTCTATCTCGGTGTTAAAAAGGTCATTTCAGAGAATTTTGAGACAGTAGTTACTTGGTGATTGCCCATATACTCCACGACATTGCAAGAGGATTCAACTAAGTGAGTTTTTCTTTCAAAGTTTTAGTTTTTATGTCACCTAGTAGTCACCCTTGTGTAAATGTATGTATTAGACACGATTTTATTGTGAATCTTGGGCTACCTTAACATATTTTTAAGTTTATTTCCGCTGTCATAGATGTTAAAACATGTCAAAAACCCCAACATTATGTCACCTCTCTTGATTATCTCTATAATCATGTGGTATATCCCAAGTATGTGTTTGTGTGACTGAGACTTCTTAGCTTGTGAAATGATCTCATATTTTCATAGAAGAACTCTGCTATGTATACGGTACTTGGGATAGTTCCTTAGTTATGAAATTCTTTCACCAAACCACCCTTAACAACCACTCTTACTATAGTATATTTGGGTTATGCAGAATAAGCCTTACAAAATTATTTAGAGCTAGTACTTTTAACAACTTAATGTATCTCTTATTTTGTGATCGCTATCTGTTCCCAAATAGTAAGCAAGAAGCATCCATATCCCTTTATAGATAGATATTTTTCTCCAGTTTTGTACTAAGAAGAGATCTTTCAACTTTCTAAGAGTATGAGTGATAAACACTTTGTTGTACATATTTTACGCTATAAATGTTCTACGTTTGAAGTAGATTTCGATCGTTTATCATTAAAAATAATCTATTTATCCATTGTTTCATCATTTGTAGGGTAATTAATAATTTTTTAAGACAAATTCAGGACAAAACAGAGTTAAAACAAGTCATTTAGACACCTCTGTCATGTTACAAGGACTGAAATGGAGCTATATTGGCAAAGGCGAAATTCAACACTGATAGCTGAATGATCATGTATTGCTTCCTCAAGGTACACAGAAAAATTTGTGCTATAAGGACATAATTATAATAGTAGTACACGAGCATCAGCCATGTCCATGTACTCGTCCAGCATGCTACACGATCATTTTATATTACATGGACAGAGGCCAAAAAATACACGAACACTACACTGTCTGTTTAGTTGTAGAAAAATTCAAAAATTGGGGTTATTTTTGTCATGTCACGCAAAATGAGGAGTTTTTACACATCAATATCGATACATAGTAGCCATGCAAACACATAGCACATTATTGAATAAAGGAGACAAAAACCCTAAACTTCGTAGGTACGAGATTAAAGACAATATGCAGTGAGGATTCTGAGCAGATGGGTCAGCTAGAATGAAATCTCCATGAGTTTCTCTGTGTTTAACAGCTTACTCTTTATCTTTTTTGTTGTTTTCTTTTCAATCATGGAATAAACTTCTTAGGCACTTAGGTTGAGATAAACCATTGACTTGTTGAATCTGAGATTAAGATTTTTTTTGTTAGTGATGGATTGTTTGTTGATTGAGATTCAATTTTGATTTTTTTACCATTGTTGATTGCTTGAATTTGCACTTATGATTTACTGTTGATTTGTATATGGATAATTGAGAGATCGAATATACGATAAATCATTCATAATTGAAAGTTATTGCATCCAAATCTAGAGATAGATCGAAATAAATCCTTTGGATTAAGGTCAAACTTAATAGCATAATCCACAGAGTATTAATGCAATGTTAATGGGTTTAACTTAGAAAGAGATTTCAATTTGAATTGGTTAATATTAGATGTTAATTACCTCGAGAGAGAAATTAATATAATTCAAGAATTGTCACGGTCCACTCATAACAACATCAGTAATACAAATATCAATTGATAGCTCAACAGTCTTCAGTATTTGAGATCTAAATGTTGTTCTTAGCCAATATTCTACTCTTTCATCTTTAGTTTTATATTACAATATTTAGTAATTTTAGATAAGTAGTTATTCTCATTTCAATTTGTAAGCTAAATAATAATAATTAAGTAGGTAGCTAGTACTTAGTTCTTATAGAATCAACACTTGGGACTCTTAAAGTCGATTATTGTAGTGATAGGTACACTTGTCTATTAGCAGCATAGGATAGATCTGCCATCAATGAGCAGCATCTAATTAAGTACTTATTATATTATTCATGATAGATCCTATTACACAAGCATATGGGACTATATTCATGATTTCTCTATCTCTCTCTATGGACAGAGAGTTACTCCTACTTAGGGTAACTCCTTTAGATAAGGGCATGTTCTTTTTATTTGGGTTATCCATATAGAAATAGGTCAAAACCTCTCTATTGTAATTTTCATGAATTAATTCCCAAAAGATAATGATCTATCTCTATAGATCTTGATACTTCGTATCAATTTGGTCTTTAATAAGCCATGCATTGTGAAACACTTCCAATCATTGTTATACTTTTAATGTTGAATCATCTTTCCAATAATTAGGATGTTCTTATAGAGAACAAGAGAAATGATTACGCTCTTACTAAAGCTATGTATACACTAGGTCCTTTAAACTTTTATGTAATAGAAAATACTCCCACTATTTATAGTGCATTCTTCTCTAACTTCAATATATCCTCTAGAATAACATATTGTGGCACTTGAATTTTCTTAAGTTCTATTTTACTCACACTATTCTTCTTGATATTCTAGTCTATTTCTAAGAAAATAATTTATTTGAGCTACCTAGATTTGTGTTCTCAATAGGGTAGTAAGATAGTATCCCTTTATACCTTAAGGATAACTAACAAGCACTTTTACTTCTTTAGTGATTAGTTTGTCCACACTTAATCTCTTTAATGTGTGAATTCCAATCCCAAACCTTAAGAAAATACTTTTGGATTTTTATTCCAACCAAATTGCTCATGGTGTTCTTTTTCTTGGCTTTTGTTGAAGTTGTGTTTGGTAAGAACATAATGGTGTTAAGGGTATGATCTTGAATGAGTTTGGAAGAATTGCACAACATATCATATGTTGAATAGACTTCATATTTTCTTTTTAGACATACCACTCCTTTGAGGTATTCTTACAATAGTGAGTTATGAAAAAAATTATTTCATACCGTCTTTGATAGTCATGAAGTCCTTGACTTATGTATTTATCATCTCGATTTAATCAAATTGTTTTAGTACTTTTTTCAAGTTGGTTTTCCACTCTATTTTAAACTCCTAAACATCCCAAAATTTTTAGATTTACACTTCTTTAGATACACATACTCACAAAACTATTGTTATATTTGAAATTTACGAAGTAGTCGAACCTTTTTTTAGCACTTGTGTTAAGTGGTCTACATACATCTCTTATGTATTAATTCAAAGTGTAAACTTATCTTTTCACTACTCTTATTTGAAAAGACTTTTGATCATTTTGCCTTGTAGACAGGATTCACATGTATCATATGACTCAATGTCAAATGAATCAAGCACTCCTTCTCTATTGAGTCTTTAAGTGCAATGCTTATTAACATGGCCTAAATGATAATGCTAAAAATAATTAGGATTAAGTTTACTTGTCTTAACCCTTTTGTATCTTCCTTATAGATAGACTTCATGTTATTCATATTTAGCACATATATGATATTACTTAGCAACCCATTTCAACAGTATATGCCTTTTAAATGAATGTTAATAACTATCTTGAATGGTGAAATCAAATTCATCATTGTATAAATAAGAAATTGAAATTATATTTCTACCTCTTGTAAGAACATAGTAACAAGTTCACTTTGTAAAGTTCAAAATTCTTAATAACAAGTGTTTGAAATAAAGAGATTGATCTTTATAAAAAAAATACTAGAACTAGAAGCCACACTTATATTCTCATTTTTCTCTTCCAAGTAGAGTTTTCAATTATTATACCACTGTCCAGCATTGTGTTGTTGTTTGCAGACATAACAAGTTTCTCTTTCTTAAAAAGTGACAACTTTTGACCTCTTCACTTGGTATGGATCTAAGTACCATAACCTTTCCATAATCTTTAGATGTAAATTTCACTTTACCATAAGATACAAGTATAACTTCATCCTTTAGATAAGAATTTCCTTTATATGCAAGTACAACTTTGAGTTTAGGAATTTGGTTTGGTTTTAAATGTCACAACCTCTCCACAATCAAATGCAATTTCTTCTTAATCTTAATGCTTAGGTTTGGCTTTAGATGCAAGTATGTCTTTGCATTAGGTTTGAATCGGGAGTTAACTTTATTCTTGCCTTTAAATATAACTCTAACTCCATCCTTTGAGATTTGGTTTATCCTTTCTTATGTCTTTGCCTTTAGATACAAGTATAATTTCATCTATGAGTTTGAGTTTGACATTTCTCTTAGCACCCTTTGAGACCTTAAGATTCTTCTTAAATCTTGACACCGAGTCCCAACTTGTTGAAGAACTTTGTCCTCAATCTTTCTCTTTCTAGAAGATATCACAATGAGAATATACATTGTTTGTAGTCATTCTACAATAAATTAATTGATAAACAAAGTTTAGATAAGGTTTATAATTTCTTAAAGCTATCTCAAACTTTAAGTCCTACAATCAAATCATCCCATAAGTGACTTGTGCTAGTGCCCATTTTGGTTAAACTATTTAGGTAGAAACTTTCTTCATCCTAATCATGCACCAAACGTGACTTTTAGATTATATAAGATTAACATCTTACATGTTAGGCATATCATCCCCATTTTCATTGCCTAAGGCAAGGAGAAAATTCAATTACCACCTTTTATCAAGTCCAACCTAAACTCACGAGCTTTAAACAAGAAAAGTCTTAACAAATTTTGAGCTCAACAAAAAAGTCAACTCAAGCTTGTACTTGTGAAATTTTAAATGAGCTAAGCTTAAAACCTCCAACGCTCTGCTCATCCCATTTATAGCCATAACTTCAACTCTCAACTTAAGACACAACCAGTCGAGACACTGTGCTCATGCGAACATTTTTTTAAGTGCTAAAATATACGAAAAATTATTAAAATATTTTTAAAATATATTTAGAGTAGTTGACATTTTACAATAATGTTTGAAAAAAATAATGTATATTTTTTAATTTAGAAAAATAAATTCACTAGATTAATAAAACTTATGAAAATTCATAATTAAAACTAACTAAAAAATAAAGAAACTTTAATGAGATATGGAAAATTAAATTTTAATTTTCATATTTCTCATCTAATTTTTTTTAAATAAATAAAAGAATAACTAAGAAAGTTGATTAATATTAAAAAAGTATTTCAAGTTGCAAAAAAATTGAGAAATTATATCCCAATATAAAGGTAAAAATATTTTATTCTTAATTTAAATATTTACTTTAATTTATTAGAGAGATTATAATTATTAAGTTGACCGCCAAATAAAATTGAAAGAGGGTTTAGAATAGACAACTTGAAATAGACCTGGCAAAAGTTTATCCGACTCGCCAACTCGATACAACCAGACACGAAGTTAAGCGGGTTTGGATTGGTATAAATGAGTTTGGGTTGTAAATGGTTGATCCGTTTATGAGCAGTTAAAAATTTAGTTAAACAGGTAAACTTAACACGACCCGATTACGAGCCATTAAAAATTTATTAATAACTTAACAAAATAAAATATTTAAAACATATAAAAAATTAATATAAAAAATATAAAAAAACATATATGAGACCGTATATTAAAAAAATAGATCTAAACATACATTTAGATTTAAAGTTTATGCAATAGATGTTAAATTGGTTAATTTTTAACTTATTTAACATGTTAATCCATATAAATAAATAGGATAATTCTTGTCAATTAAATCAGTCAATCGCATTAGTAAATTTTTCTATCGAATATCATTATTTATGATAGAACATTAAAAAATATTGAATTTGTATCATCTGTCGTGTCTAATCGTGCAATCTTTAATCGCGTTTTCGAGTAAAAAATTTTTAGTTTTATCTAATTGTGCTAATTAAATGGGTCAACTCGCCAACCCATTTATTAAATGAGTTATGTTTAGGCTTCACTTTCTGACCCGTTCATTAAATAGGTCAATTTTAGATTTAAGTTAATTGTGTTAATAGGTCATTACACGAATCCAACCTCTCAACCCAAATTACCTGGTCTAACTCGAAAGAGCGATATATAAACTGATTCTATTGAATTGAGAGATGAAAAAAAATAATGAATCATCATTCCTAAATGGCACATGACCTACACATTAACATAACACGATATTCTATCATCTTTTCAAGCAAAAAACTGGTAGGAATTTCTAAGTTAGTTTGCTATAAATAGCATGGGTAGACTTGCATATAAGTTTTCGTTGCTAGTAGTTTTGGCACTATACATGACACAGTCTAACTCTATCTCTTTTTTTTTTGGAATGCTCTCATTGTCTCTATTTCAAAACCTCCAACAATTTAATTGATACGTAAAATGGTTTATTTACGTTATTTGCATGATGAATGATATTATAGGAGGTGAGGTTCGAATCTTGGAGCAGAGCTGAGCGGCGAGCCCGACTACGCAGAGTTCGAGGTAAGTGCTTACACTTACTTTGGTAGGTTTGTATTTGTACGACTAACTATATTTGGATGTTATTATATGTTATGAAAAGTTCGGTGGATGAACGGATTGATAATGTGAAGTTGCTTAAGTGTAAGTAAGCAAGATAATGTGTTATGTGATGACCTATTATGGCTTGATTGTTGTAAGTTGAAATATGTTGAAGGTTTTTACGAGTGAATAGTATTTAGAATGCCTTGCGTTGTGTGTTATGCGTAAGAAATGTACTATGAAGTGATAAAGCGAACATGGATGTTTGATTGTTGTAAGTTGAAATGTGTTATGATGAAAGCTTGATTTCATTTGTAAAATATAAGGAATTGATTAAAGGCTAATGGCTGTGACAGTGTGATTTTGCATGAATAGTGCAAATGTGTAACTATGTTGGATGTGATTATGTGTGATTTCTTTTACGAAAGTGTGGCCTTAGGGCATGTTATGGTTAGTGTGATGAATTATGTTGTGATTGAAATCATGACATTTCATACATTTATGATATGTGAATGAGCATTGCTATGTGTTCATGATAAAGGAGATTGGCCCAACTGAGCGAAAGCTCTTATTATTATCAGGGGGATTGGTCAAACTGAGCAAAAGCTCTTATTAATATTAGGGAGATTGGGCCAACTGAGTGAAATCTCTAAATGAATAAGGGGGATTGGCCCAATGAGCGAGAGCTCAAAATATAAAAGGCGGATTGGCCTAAATTTTATGAGAGTGGGACTCTTTCACGTGCAGGATAAATAAGTAAAGACCCTGGGGTATGCATTTGTATGAATGGCATTATCATTTCTTAATACACACATTTGCATTGAAATCTTGTCATGGTTTGGATATGAATATGGAGTGTATGTGAAGGTTATGTGATTGTAATGGTGTTATGCGAAGTGGTGATTGTTTGAAAAGAAAATGTGTATGAACTTGTGAGTTGGGGGAGTTAAATGATGAAAGGTGTTCTAGTTGAGTTTATGTTTGGAAATGCTTGAATGAGTAGGAACTGAAATACATGAAGTTGAATTGTGATTTCGATGCGGTATGTGAACTATGTGCTAAAAGTGAATATGGTTTATGAACTTTAATGGGATATGTAAATAAGAGAAAACTTGTGAGTTAACAATGTATGAGGTAACTTGAATTATAGTTATGAATGTGGTGTAAATACGATTGTGAAATTGATATTGAATTGTATTGGATGTTGGTTGAGAAGTAAAGTGAAATGATTCGTGTTTTAAGCCTGGTTGATGTATGTGGATTGTTTGAGAAATGTTACAATGATTTGTGTTTGTGTTTGTATGAAGTTCTAAGTGTGAATACAATTGTTTTCTAGGTACAGAAGGTCAGAACGGGCTGGGGAACAGCCTATGGAAACTGTTCTCCAAATCGTTCCACTTCCGGAGTCATTTCAGAAGGTCAGAACGGGCAAGGGAACGGCCTGTTCAAACCGTTCCCTAAGCTGTTCCATTTTAGAGGCAATCCAGAGGGGGAGAACGACCTGGGCAGGCCATTCCCTAGCTGTTCCCATGTGTTTTCCAGATTGAAAATGTTAAATTTTTAGGGCAAAAAGAGGATTAATAACCGATCTAATATGAGGTAGTTTAGCATAATTGAGATGTATGGCGATAAATGAAATAATGTTGGATGTATAAAGATACCTTATTTGCGATGAATTGAAAATGAACTGTGTTTAACATGGCAACAAGGTGCCTTCTGGGAATTAAGGCATGAACACGATATTATGTCCCGTGAGCAAGCCCTGTGCTGGCTGAAGATTCCCCTACACATCATTCTAACAACACTCGGTTTATCACTTTCTGAGTATTTTTTTATACTCACCCATGTATGTTGTTTAATGTTGTACAGATTTAGGAGGATTCCTACGAGCGAGGTCAGAGGAGCACATTTGAAATGAGTGATTTAAAATTGTAAATGATTTGTAAAAGTGGTACATACTGTTTTGTATTTAAAACCACATATGTATGTCTAGTGGGTATTATTGAATAATAGAAACAAATAGGCACGATTTCTAATCATTTCGAGATAATTAAGATTAATTAGGAGTTAAATTTGGGCGTCACATTGGATCTTAATGAATGAAAAAGTTAGAAAGTCTATCATTAATTAGTTCGCTTTTATTAAAATTAATTCAAAATTTTATAAAACTAGAAAAATAAAATCCTGCAATGTGGTTGATTTTGCTGTTTCAATTTTATTATTTACTAGTCGATATCCCGTACTCACGTGGACTGTAAGATTTTCTTGATGATAAATGTATGGTCATTTACTTGCTATAGATGAAATTATAATGCTAAGTACATGCATATTGATCTTGAAATTGAAAAGAAATAATTTGCAAGACTGCTCATAAGTTGTCATCCGACTCTCAAAATTTAAAAAGAGCAACATTTTACATTATCTCGCTAATTCAGGTAGGACAATCAGTAAAATTGCAAGTAATAATCAGTAGTTCAAACACAAAAAACACATTGTATTGAACCTACAACTACAATAATTGTAGGTGCACCTGTTTACGATCCGAACACGTGTGCTCCGAATCCAACAAAATAAGAGGAGGGCTAGGTTGATTGGTCCTTCGACACTCAAGTCAGTAGAAATTCCGATACAGCTTTCAGCAGAGTAAAGATATGAGTAGTAAAAATTATGTGTCCCAAATGAATAGAGAAAATCCTTTTTAATAAGCTAGCTGATGGACAATGATGTAATTAAATGTGTGAATGTAATTAAAAAGTATTAATTTAATAATTTATAGTAATAATATTATTTACAAAATTATTTTATTAAATTTTATAGTCAGGTTTATGACTTGCGTCTATGTCATATAAACACTAGTTAAGCATTTAGTTCTCAACATTCAAATTCAGTTCAAACTAAAATTCTAGGATCTATAACACCATAAAATGTTTCAGCTATTGTTATGTTAATCCTTTTAACCATCTATTTGAAATTTTAAGCTTCAAATAGATGGTAAAACAATTCATTATGATTTTTTCTTTTATGTTGTTCGCGTCAAAATTTAATGTGTAGATCTTACCCTTAAAAGCAAAATATTGATGTTATATGCCTCAATGGCCTTCCCACCTTCATACCTTCAAAACCCAGGTCCAATCATTTAAAAAACGATAAGGTTCATTTTCGAGCCTAACATTTTGTTTTAAACATTTTCATTGTAGCTCAATTAAAGTATTGATTAGTATACTAATAAATAGAAGCTTATGTGTTGTTAACAGTGTTATATTAGAGTTACATTAGAACGTTAAATTGTAATCTTTAACATCATAAGTTCAAAACGACATCATTTTATTATGATAACTGAGATTAAATTATCCAAATAACTCAAAAACTAAAACAAATCCAAATTATTTACTAAAATTTTCTTTTTTCTATCAAATCCACAAAGACTACTCCTTTGGAATAACAATTGCAGAGAACAACTCTATTTCAATCTTAAATCATCAATTCTGCTACTAAAAATGAGAATTTACCATATTTTTATAAATCATAAACCATAACTTGAACTATAGTGTAAACGTTAGACATTAAATTGAACAAAAAAAATTGAACCTACTATTATAGTTTAAACAAAAAATTATGTACAAAATTCAACCTTATCCCAAAAAAATGTGTACGTTATCCCTCGTTCCTCATTTTCTCTAACTTCATTTCTCTCTTCCAAAACCTCTTGTTAAAGAATATGCAGACCAATTTCTTCCCAATCATTCCGGCCAAATTCCCATCCCTAACAAAACTCTCTCCGACGCACCAGATTCCTTCTCCTGCAAACATCAAACCACCGAGAGTTATTCCCATTTCTACACCTAAAACTGGTCATGTTGTCAATTACCCTCGACTAGAAACTGAACCTATTGATGATACTGTCACAGCTCTCTCGGATTACCAATTTCTGTTTGTGTCACAACGTTCTGAAACAGTCGAACCAATCGCTCTTAAAGTAATTGATGGTGCTATACCATCGGATTTTCCTTCCGGCACATACTACCTGACCGGCCCAGGGCTATTCACCGATGATCATGGATCGACGGTGCACCCTTTGGACGGCCATGGCTATCTTAGGGCATTTCATATTGATGGAGTAACCGGACAAGTGAAGTTCATGGCCAAGTACGTAAAAACTGAGGCACTAATGGAGGAACACGACGCTGAAACTGACACGTGGCGGTTCACTAATAAAGGAGCATTTTCAATGCTGAAAGGAGGTCAAAGTTTAGGGAACATGAAGATGATGAAAAACGTCGCAAATGCGACTGTTTTGAAATGGGGTAGTGCTTGTGGGAAGGTGGGGAATCTTATGAGATTGATTCTGAGACGTTGGATACAATCGGTATGTTTGATATGATCAAGATCAACGGTCGTGATTCGTCCATGAATGCCGCAAGTAATAATGCTTTATTGGATGTTGCCGCTAGTTTATTAAAACCAATTCTAAGCGGTATGCGTATATCATTACTCTTCTAATTCCTCATTAATTAAATATCATCCGAATTGTGGTCGTCGCTAATTTCTGTCACGAATAATTTTCACATATAATTTACTCTATGTATAAAATTATATATATAACATTGTATTCTTATTTTTATTCCTCTTATAAAAATGTTTAAATTCATATATAACAAAGATAATATTTCAAAATGTTGATTATATTATGCCTTCTTGAAATGGGATCTACAGGAGTGTTTAAGATGCCAGCAAAGAGGATGTTGTCTCATTACAAGATTGACCCTTTAAGAAATAGGCTTCTTACTATGTCTTGCAATGCTGAGGACATGTTGCTTCCTCGCAGTAACTTTACATTTTACGGTAATTTTTTATTACTACTGACTTTTTTTTTTTAAATAAAACTTGCAGAAATTAACTCATGCAGATTAATCATTTAATTTTTATTTTTCTTGGATTTTTTTTCAGAGTTTGATACAGATATGAAGTTGCTGCAGAAACGTGAATTTGATATCTCAGACCACTTGATGATCCACGACTGGGCATTTACTGACACTCATTACGTACTATTCGCCAACCGAATTAAGCTTGATGTGATCGGTAATCAGATTTATTTTCACCTTATCTAACCGTAACGATTCGGTGCCTCGTCGGAGACCCGTATTTGTTAAATTTTTAGCTTTAAATGGGAAGCTGTGGGCAAAATTGCAGGTTCATTGTCAGCAGTTTGTGGGATGTCTCCGACAATGTCCACATTAACGGTGAATCCAAGCAAATCAACTTCTCCCATTTATTTGCTTCCAAGGTTTCCCCACAAATCTGTTGGAAATAGAGACTGGAGAGTCCCTGTAGAAGCTCCATCGCAAAGGTGGCTTCTACACTCTGCCAATGCTTTTGAGACTACTGATGAACGTGGAAACTTGGAGATTCAAATTCTTTATACTGCTCGCTCATATCAATGGTTCAGTTTTCAAAAGCTATTTGGTAATTTTTTTTTATACGTTTCTTCATAAGGTGTATCTTATGGTTAATTGGAGAATTCTAAGGATAAAATCGATAATTTCTAATACGATATGATGACACGATCTCGGGGCAAAGGCAGGCCAGTGCTGATGGGGCCGTGCACCCACCGACACTGGAAGAACCTCTTTACTAGGGGTTCCATCTGTCTATGACCTATGATGCACTTACCGGTCGATAACGTGCAACATATATAAATTGACTCTGAACTTCCTCACCTATGACCTTACCAATGCCTCACCATAGCATCGCCCCCCAGTGTACTCTGCGAAGTCCTCCACAACCACGTTATTTTGTTGCTTAGTGCCCCCACTACGAAATAATATTGTCTTTGCCACTGCACGACCTTAACTAAAAATAGAATTATGAAACACAATAAATCATTTGAATAACAAAAAAGATCTGTAAAGCATGATTGTATTGATTATTTAACTTGTATCACTTTTTTTTGGACAGGTTACAACTGGAAAAGTGGAAAGCTAGACCCTTCTCTTATGAATTTAAAAGAACAAGAAAATGATTTGCCTCACCTTTTTAAGGTAACTTCTTATAGCTCTTCTTCTAAAATAGATACATATGCTAAGAATGTATCTCACAAATATAACAATATCAAGTGGTTTATAAGAACGTGGATTGTTGATTTTATATGGTTCAATTGATTTTGTATCATAAGATTCTACAGCTTGTATCGTTCATAACTCTCACATATTTGCCTTACCCTGCTTGAAAGTAGATGTCTATTAAGTTGGGTGTTAACGGGAGATGCCAAAAATGCAGCATAGAGCCCTTGAATAAATGGAGAAAATCAGCAGATTTTCCTGCCATAAACCCATCCTTCTCTGGCTACAAAAACAAGCACACTTATTCAGCAACAACTTCAGGATCTCGCAGAACGATACCAAATTTCCCATTCGACACAGTTATGAAGCTTAATTCATCCGACAATTCTGTCAGGACGTGGTTTGTTGGTGCCAGAAAATTCATTGGAGAACCAATGTTTGTTCCCAAACGTGGAGGAGAAGAAGATGATGGATACCTTCTTGTAGTCGAGGTGAGAAAATTATTAATGCGCTTATGTTTATTTTCTAAAATTCAAATGGGTTTCTTTCATTGACGGATTCATATCGGCGCCGGTGGAGACTTGCGTACTCATCGATGCTACAGGAACTTTCTACGCTAAGTAAGGATTCGACCTCTATTAATTTTGCATTGATATAGTTTTTATGTTGTCGTATCATGCAGTATGCAGTCGCAATTCAAAGGTGTTACTTGGTAGTTTTGAATGCAAAGAGAATTGGGAAAGATGATGCAATGGTTGCAAGGTTGGAGGTGCCTAAGCATTTGAATTTTCCATTTGGTTTTCATGGTTTCTGGTCAACTCACCCTTAAACGAACCATGTGTAATATATATAAATGAGGCATACAATATTACCTATATTTTACTGTGTAGGTATTTGTAGACTATGGGTATAACCTTATCCTACCCACACTCGTATTCATATTCGCGTCTCTTGGACATTATCCATACCCACTCCGGTTATTTGTATCCATACTTATATCTTTCCTTAATATCTTTCAAATTTTTCTACATCTTGTATTGACATTCCAAAAATATATTCTCAAAACTATCACGTTTTGGAGTTTTATAGATTTTATAAAAAAATCTTTTATTCAAATGATATGTGAGTAAAATTGATAATATTTATAATTGCTATACGAATGTAATTTTTCATGTTAACTTATTTACTTAAAAAGTTACATTTTAAATTGATAATATTTAATTAATTGGATTTATACAACAGATAAATGGATTCCCAATAGGTAAGTAGATACCCATTGGGTAGGTTATAGACAATAATTTCATCTGCTCACACGAATATAGGTAGAGTATGGATATAAAATATGAGTTATGAGTATATATATGAATAGTGGTATATCCTACTCATATACTACCCATTGCCGCGACCACTAAACATTTTTCCCCGCTCGCAACAGAAGACAACTTCCCCAGCCTTGTAATCTTTGCTTTATACGATCCCTCACATAAGCAAAAATAGCCTTCTTCATCCTGCCCACTGTCGTAAAGACACCAAGA
>CANYCX012730389.1:0-11857 GCA_948193385.1 Breynia disticha f. nivosa
ACCTTTGGCTTATGTCCTTCTTCCTTCAAATTTCCACACAAAACTCATCCTAGCCTTTCCTCACATCTAAACCATAAATCTCAACATTTATAGGCAACAATACCAACAAGAATTCAGCCTAAAAATTAACCATATACTCAGTAAAAATCATTCTACCAACTTAAAATCAACCAACTATCAACCATCTTACCTTATTGATTTTCTTACAAGAATCAACTTTTCTCCTTCAAAACTCACTTCCTTGGATGATTTCTCAGACTTTCTCTGCTACCCTGCTATGTTTCTCTGCAAGAAATCTTGTTTGGAAGTAAAAATGAGCTTTGTCAGTTAATCGATCGATAACTTTATATTTTTTTCCAGAATTTAGCACAGAATGTGGGGTGGGAAGAAACTACACGTGGTGGCAGCGACCCCGCGTATTTTCTGTCCACTGCGCGTACTTCCTTAATTCCAGATTTTCCAATTTTTGTCGATCGTTTCGCGCCAACCTTCGATCAACCTTTCGTATATATTTATATATTAACATTAAAACACATATTTATCGTCATTTTACGACAAAAAATATCGAGAATGTTACAGATATAAATTCAGCACAAATAAATAAAATATAAAACAAAAATAGTAATTATATTTCAACTCGCTTATTACAATTCTCTTTTTTTAGCTCGCTTCATTTTTCAAAAATTAAAGCAATTAAAAATTATTTTCAAAAATACTTTCAACTAATTACATAAATATATCACTAATAAAAATAGCAAAAAATATATAAAAGAGTCTTTTTGATTTTTTGAAATGGAAGAAGAATGAACGATTAACTCCTTTGTTTAATTGAGAAAAGAGCTTAATGTTGATAAATTTGTTTGAGCAATTAGACACTTTAAAAACTTAAATTTATAAAGTACCTAGTTAAATGTTAGTAAACATGTGATAAGATTTAATTTTAAGTTAATAAAAATTAATATATAATTAGAGACTTTAAACATGATCATTATGGTTGTAAGTGAAAAAACACATAATAATTTATTATTGAATTGATTTTTTTTTGACAAGATAATATGGGCATTTAGTGACCCAATAAGAAGAAAATGTTATGAATGTCAATGTAACAAAGAAACGTAGTTTTACCATACATGTTATGTAACGTCTCGAAATTCTGACATAATTTAAACCTTTAAATAAATATATGGAAAATAAGAACAAATTTTTTGCGAAATGTTTAAATAAAATTCGGAATAAAATTTCGGTGTAAGGAGAGCGAGGATAGATTTATGAAATTATAAGTTAGGAAATAATAAGAATCGAAATTGGTGGAACTGAGCGTAAAAGAAGTTTACGAAGTGAATAGCCAAAAAGGGCAAACCCGTCCAACCAAATATCCTTTATAAGCTTAACTCTTCTCTTCTTTCCATACATACACCTATCTCTCTACACTTTTCTGCTCCAAACTCTCTCTAAAGCTAAAAACTCTAATCATCATCTTTCCTTGTGAAACCCTAGTTTTCGAGAGTTCCAAAATCGGTATGTGATCGAATCTCGGTAAGTCTTCTTACTTTATTTTTGTCAATCCCGAAATTCTACCTAACCCTAGCTTTCCAACCACATATCTTTTTCGTTTGAGCTAACGATAGCTTGTTAGAAAGATTAGGATGTCTACTATCTTTTTCTAACCATTTTTGTTGGTAAATTGTGGTTTAGGTGCCCAAAATCCTTGCTAGAAGAAAACCCTAAGAAGTGTCGAATTGGGTTTTTAGTGCCCCGAGTTTTTCTGTGTTTCGTTGCTCGGGTAAGCTTCTTTGGTATTCATTGATATTATTTTATGTGTCAATTTAATTGGGTGTTGGGTGGTGAGGGAGATAGAAGTAAGAATAGGAAAAGGTCTAGGGTTTGAGAGAGGAAATTGAGAGTAAGGATGTTCGGAACATAATGGAGCATAAAAAGCATTTCAACCGACCTAAACAAACTTATTGGAACGATTAAACATTAATGAAGGTTGGTGTAATTAGATGAATAGTTAAATATAGTAGTTCGAAAGAACATAAATGAGGTTTAAAAGAACATTAATGGTGAGGAGAGAGAAGGGAAGAGAAAGTGAATTATATAACACATATGCATACGATAATCAATAGTCTTTCATGTTGCATAGTTATATACACATGGAATTGATATGAGTTCATAATGTATATAATAAGGAAGTTGAATCACGGTGAGGGGAGTTCCCAACCGAGCCATTAGGCCATTCTTATAAGGTAAGCAACACGAATGCAATTTCCCTTCTTTTGTATGCTCTCTGTTTGCGACATGTTTGGATTAATTGATACATAATGTGATGATTGTGTATGTTGCTTGTATGGTTGGTTAGGATGCACCTAATGATATGATTAGGTATGTAATTTATTTGATTGATGATGCGGTGAATTATGTGTGGCGTTTGCATAGTTGATTATAACTTTGAGCGATGATTTTGTGTATTGTTTAGATGTTGGTTATAACCAGTTATGTTTATGGTGCATGTGAAAGAGGATACAGATGAGTTGATTACTAGTTTGTATATGTTCATTGAATATGTTTAATGAATTGTTGAGAATTCTTGTGGTTGAATACATCATGGGATGTATAACAAAGCATGAATTTATATTGATGCATGATTTGGTTATGTGGATGTTGCATACGGTATTCATGCATATTGGGCCTTTAGGAAGCAAGAATGAAAGTAAAATGATGACTCTTAGTGAGTATAAATTGAGGAAGTGGTTATGGCTCTTGGGAGCATAAATACGGTTAGTATATATCACATACTATACCGTGGCATAGTGGAAAACTCATTACACTTAAAAGTGTTCGGGCGTGTCAGGCCAAGTAGGAGCGATATTCAGGCCAAGCAAGGGCGATATTCAGGCTAAGTAAGGGCGTAAAATCTATGGTCCATAGTACATTATAACCATATACTCCCAGCCGATGAGGCCCGTTTACAAATTTAAAAAATATGGCCCAGTAAGGGTGTAAATGGACAATCAGGTTAGAAGATGAATTAGCATTCAACCATGTCTATCCATTTTGATATTTTTAATGTAAAGGAGTGAATCTTATGATTGATACCATGACGATTGGTATGAAATTGAAAATATGTGAGCCTTGTGTTGGTTGTATGAGTGTAAGCCATTTATGTTTCTAATGAAAGTTTGTGAATGCTCTTTGAATCATATTGAACGATGTAGCGAGTATCATGGATTAATTTTATAGGTTTCCATGTTATATTACTTGGTTATGTTTGATTATATTTTATATGACTTGATTATATTTGATTATATGTTATATGACTTGGTTATGTGTGAATATATGTTGAAATGTTTTGAGTTGTTTTGGGAAATGTTGGAAATAGGTGAAATGTTAAAAATTTGGCTAAGTATGGGGACAGAGCACCAGTCACAAAGTGACTGATTCTAGTCAGGATCATGATTGGCTTGTTGAACATCAATTGTGAGAGTTTTCAACCAGTCACGAACGTGAGACTGATCTTAGTCACGATCGTGAATGACTTTTGGCTAGGTTTTTAAGGGTTTTGCAAGGGTTTGCTAGGGTTTTGACAAGCCACGTTCGTGACTTACATCAGTCACATTCGTGACTGTCATTTTGACTCCATATTAATGAAAATAGAGGGATTCACGTTCGTGATTAAAGCAATCACGATCGTGACTACCCTACTGTCCAAAAAGGGGATGAACAGTTTGAGTGTTCATTGATGTTCATATGTGTTCATATATGTTCATGAATGTTCACAGCTTTCCAAGGGTTATGTTCATATATGTTCATGTATGTTCACAACTTTCCAAGGGCTATGTTCATATATGTTCATGTGTGTTCATTGATGGTCATTTGTGTTCAAATATGTTCAAGTATGTTCATAGCTTTCCAGGGGTTATTTTCATATATGTTCATGTGTGTTCATTGATGTTCATATGATATTTTCTTGATTTATACTTAAAAATGTGCCATGGTTATATGTTCATTATTTTTATATGGATAGATGAATGTATGTATGAATGTCATTGTTGGGAAATTGTCCATTTGGTAAGTGTTGCTTATTGAGTTTCGCGACTTATTGCGTTTTATGCCTGCCGTGTGGGCAGCGACTTGAGGGGACATTTTGGACGCAAAGGTGTAAAGTTTTTGTGCTCCGATTCTAATAGAAGATTGAAGGACCGAGGTGGGCTGTGCACTAGGATGGTTTGATCATTTCATGCAAAGCTTTGTAGTGGCATTTGATAGTGCATACATTCGTTTGCTAGGTTATCATTAAAATGGAATTATTTCGGTTCCTTTTCATTACTAACCTTATACATTTTGTATACTTGAATCTTCTTGGAGAAGGTTTCTTTCCAAACTATGTATATGTTTACTTTAAGTAATACAATGTAAATTTTATAACATTTTTCCAAATTGCCATTTTCAAAATTTCAATGATTTTTAAGTTCGAGTGCCATTTCACGAGGAAAGAGAAATGTTTATTTGAAGGTAATGGTAGTCGAATTTGGGGATCACATTTTGTCGTATCATAGCCTAGGTTATTAAAAACCTCGGTTCCTAAAAGTATGGGTTTTGAAATCATGCATAATTCTGAGTTGTTTTTGTTTTCAAATGCATGGATGCAAGATTATTGGGATGTGCATTGTTTTTTCCAAGTTGTTTTAATAATGTCCCTTTTCAGTCATGTTTTAGAAATGGAGGAGGGACAAGGAGATAGTGCACACGAAGCTGTCGGTTCTCTCGAGTTGGTGCAGAGGAATGCAAATGTCCCTAATGCAAGTGAAGAAGCACCGTCCAACCCTCAAGCACAAGCTCAGCCTTAGCCTCCAGTTGTCCAACAACTCTTAGACCTGATAGGGGCAACTGTGAGAGAGCAATTACCTCGATCTCAGAGGTTAGAAATTGATCGCAATTATGAGCAAATTTGAAATTTGGGAGGCAAATCTTTTCCTAGCACCACTGATCCTTCAGTTGCCGAAGATTGGATGAGGGACACCGAGAGGGTCCTGAGGAGGATGTAATGCACCTCAGTGCAGAAAGTTTTGTATGCCACATCTTTGTTGAAAGGTGAGGCCATTAATTAGTGGGAAATGGTCCCGGGGAGTTTGATTGAACCTCTCATCATGACTTGGGAGGAGTTTCAGAAAGTATTTGCTGAGAAGTATACTCTACCGGTGTATAGGAGAGAGCAGAAAGCTGAGTTTCTTAAGCTAGAGCAGGGAGATCTCTTTGTAGCTGATTACGAGGTGAAGTTCACCCGTCTCCCTCGATATGCGCTAGAAGAGGTGGCGACTGATGAAGCAAAGAGAGACAGATTTGAGATGGGATTAAAGCAGGAGATCAGTCTATTGCTAGCTGTCCAGTCACCTACTTATTCAGCTTTGCTTATAGCTGCATTGCGAGCAGAGAAGGCCATTGGAACAGAGAAGCAACCAGAGGCCAATAAAGCTAAACAAGAGGGAAGTTCTGGTGGGTCGAAGAGCCTCAATTCTCAGGGGTTCGGAGTGACCAAATCTAAGAAGTTTGGTGACAGAGGAGCGGGTTCTTCAGGTAGTCCTTTCTCTAAACACAGTGGTTAGAGTGTGTCTGACGAAAGAAAATGGGCAGACATTGTCTGTTTTTATTTCTAGAGGAGAGGGCATATGGCAAAAGATTGCTTCTAGAAATAAAATGATGAGGCTAAGGCTCAACGTTCCCATAGTAGTGTTTGGGATAACCAGGGAGTGTCATTGGGAACAGAGGTAGAGGAGCACGTTTAGGAAGAGCTTGATCACATTCCAAAGGTTCCCGTCCTAACCAGCCACAGCCCCAGCAACACCTCAGGCCAGTGTCTATGCGATAACTAGAGGAGATACAGTGGATGACCCGAACATCATTTTCGGTACTATTTATATTTTGGGCTTACCCATATATATGCTCATAGATTCTGGTGCATCATGTTCATTCATTGATTATGATCATTCATTAAAATTTAAGGTGGGAGTAGAGGTCTTACATTATGTCATAGAGATGTCAATGTCGTATGGGGAAGTGGTAAGAGTGAAAAAGGCAGTGAAATCCTGTCTGATAATGATAGGCGACCGTGAATTCCATGCGGATTTAGTGGTAATCCATCTAGAGAATTTTGGATTGATTTTGGGGATGGATTGGCTCTCTAAACATCAATCCATGGTGAATTGTTTTTCGAAAGAGGTGTCAATTGAGGTTGATGGGCGGAAAGAAATATTATTTGTGGGCAATAGAAGGGTGGTACCTTCTTGTCTGATATCCACGGTGCAAGATGTGAGTTTAATAAAGGAAGGATGCGAGGCATATCTTGCTAGTGTGGTAGACACTACAAAAACCAATACAGAAGTGTCGGAAGTACCGGTCGTATGTGAGTACCCGGACGTCTTTTCGAAGGATTTTCCTGGATTACCTCTTAGTAGGGAAGTCAATTTTGAAATCAAAACTGTACTGAGAATGGCTCCAATATCGATAGCACCTTATCGAATGGCGCCAGCCAAATTGAAAGAATTAAAGAAGTAATTGGAGGAATTGCTTGATAAGGGGTTTATTCGACGCAGTATTTCACCATGGGGAGCACCCGTATTGTTTATGAAGAAGAAAGACAAAAGCATGAGATTATGTATTGATTACCGTCAATTGAATAGGGTGACAATAAAGAGCAAATACTCGTTACCCAAAATTGATGATCTTCTGGATTAGCTAAAGGGCGCAGTGGTGTTTTCGAAGATTGATTTAAGATCAGGGTACTGGTAATTGAGAGTGAAAGAAAAGTTAGTACCTAAGACAGCGTTCAAAACCAGATATGGCCACTTTGAATTAGCAGTGATACCATTTGGGTTGACTAATGCCCCATCCATGTTCATGTCCTTAATGAATAAAATTTTCCAGCCCTATCTAGATACCTTTGTGGTAGTTTTTATCGATGACATCCTCATCTATTCGAAGAGTCAAGGTGAACATGAGGAGCATCTTCGGGTGGTATTGCAAATATTGATGGATAGACAGATGTATGCTAAGTTCTCCAAGTGTAAATTCTGACTTGAAGAGGTTGCATTTCTAGGCCATGTGATCACTAGATATGGTGTTCATCCAGATCCATCGAAGATCAAAGCGGTGGAAGATTGGAAAGCTCCTAAGAATGTGACGGATATTCGAAGTTTTCTAGGTTTAGCATGCTATTATCGGAGGTTCATTCAGGATTTCTCAATTATGGTTAGACCTCTAACTGGCTTACTGAGGAAGGATGCTAAGTTTGACTGGAGTGAAAAGTGTAAAGGGAGTTTGGAAGAGATTAAGAAGAGGTTGGCAGAGGCTCTAGTATTGACTTTGTCGTTAGAGGATGGGGAGTATGTGGTATACACCGATGCTTCTGGAATGGGTTTGGGAGGTGCATTGATGCAAAATGGAAAGGTGATCGCATATACCTCGAGACAGTTGAGGCCACACGAGCTGAATTACCTGACACACAATTTGATGCTTGTGGAAATAATTCATGCTCTGAAGACTTGGAGGCATTATTTGTACAGAGAAACCTTCAAGATCTTCACTAATCATAAAAGTTTGAAGTATGTTACTACCCAGAAAGAGTTGAATCTAAGACAAAGGAGGTGGATTGAACTACTGAAAGATTATGATATATCATCCGAGCAAAGCTAATGTGGTGGTCGACGCTTTAAGTAGGAAGTCACAAGTGAAGGGTGATGGTATTTCCTACATTGTGGATTCATTGTTCACAATGAGAAAACTGCGGTTGGAACTCCAGGTGATAGAAGAAGGATTGTTAGTAAACATATCGGTGAGACAGATACTACGAGAGCGAATAATGGAGAAACAAATGGAGGATGAGAAATTTTTGCTGGCCAGGAAGAAAGTGGAAAGAGGTATAGATACACTGTATGAACTGGATGATCAAGGAATTCTATATTACGGAAAGAGACTCTGTGTGCCAAATTTTCCAGAGCTCAAGGAGGAAATTCTGCAGGAAGCACATTCTTCGCGATACTCAGTGCACCCAGACAGTACCAAGATGTACAGGGATCTGAAACAACTATATTGGTGGCTGCGTAGGAAGAGAGAGATTGCTGAATTCGTGGCCAAATGTTTGAGTTGTCAGCAAATTAAAGCAAAACACCAAGCTCCAGTTGGAAAACTTCATTCTTTAGCTATTCCAGAGTGGAAATTGGAGCGCATAAACATGGATTTGGTGGTTGGATTGCCCAGAACGTTCTGATATCATGATGTAGTGTGGGTCATAGTAGACAGATTGACGAAGTCTGCACATTTTTTGGCAATCAAACAGGATGATTCTCTGGATAAATTGGCAGAGAAGTATGTGGCTGAAGTGCTTAGGCCTCATGGAGTGCCAATTTTCATTGTATCTGACCAAGATTCTCAGTTTACTTCACGTATCTGGAGCAGTTCGCAAGAAGCAATGGGCACAAGATTAAACTTTATTACAGCCTTTCACCCTCAGACTGATGGACAGTCTAAACTAACGATACAGACTCTGGAAGATATGATAAGAACCTGTATTCTGGAGTTCAGAGGTAACTGGGATGAACACTTACCATTAATAGATTTTGCGTACAACGACAGTTATCATTTCAGCATCAGAATGGCACCGTATGAGACTCTGTATGGAAAAAAGTGTAGGAGTCCTGTATTCTAGGATGTTGACGGTTTAAGACAGATTGAGGGGCCAGAATTGGTGCAGAAGACAATGGAGAAGGTTTAAGTAATTAAGAAATGTGTTAAAGCTGCCCAAGATCGACAGAAAAGCTATACGGATCAACATCGGCAAGAAATCACCTACGAGGTAGGTGAGAAGGTATTTCTGAAGGTATCTCCTTGGAGAGGAGTTTTGAGATTCGTAAAAAACAGAAGGCTAAACCCTCAGTTCTTGGGCCTTATGAAATCATAAAAAGGGTAGGACCTTTAGCTTACCAGCTCTCATTACAGGACAAACTTTCGAGATTACATGATGTTTCCCACGTGAGTATGTTGAGACGGTATAGATCAGAACCGAGTCACGTGATTAAGGAACCTGAAGTGGAAATCTCGGAGGATAAGACGTATAAGGAGGAACCAGTTGAAATCCTGGATCAAATGGTTCGCAAGCTGAGAAACAAGGAAATTTTGATGGTAAAAGTAAAATGGAGTTTCCATTCCCCGAAAGAGGCCACTTGCGAGGTCAAAGAGGAGATGCGCAGACGTTATCCTCACTTATTTTTTGATCTAGGTACGATTTTAAATTTTGAGGGCAAATTTTTTTTAAGGGGATAGAATTGTAACGTCTCAAAATTTTGACATAATTTAAACCTTTAAATAAATATATGGAAAATGGGAATAAATTTTTTGCGAAATGTTTAAATAAAATTCGGAATAAAATTTCGGTGTAAGGAGAGTGAGGATAGATTTATGGAATTATAAGCTAGGAAATAATAAGAATCAGAATTAGTGGAACTGAGCGTGAAAGAAGTTTACGAAGTGAATAGCCAAAAAGGGCAAACCCGTCCAACCAAATATCCTTTATAAGCTTAACTCTTCTCTTCTTTCCATACAAACACCTATCTCTCTACACTTTTCCTCTCCAAAATCTCTCTAAAGCTAAAAACTCTAATCATCATCTTTCCTTGTGAAACCCTAGTGTTTGGGAGTTCCAAAATCAATCTGTGATAGAATCTCGGTAAGCCTTCTTACTATATTTTTGTCAATCCCGAAATTCTACCTAACCCTAGATTTCCAACCACATATCTTTTTCGTTTGAGATCTGATAGCTAACGATAGCTCGTTAGAAAGATTAGGATGTCTACTATATTTTTCTAACCATTTTTGTTGGTAAATCGTGGTTTAGGTGCCCGAGTTAAACAAACTTATTGGAACAATTAAACATTAATGAAGGTTGGTGTAAGTACATGAATAATTAAATATAGTAGTTAGGAAGAACATAAATGAGGTTTAAAAGAACATTAATGGTGAGGAGAGAGAAGGAAAGAGAAAGTGAATTATATAACACATATGCATAAGATAATCACTAGTCTTTCATGTTGCATAGTTATATACACATGGAATTGATATGAGTTCATAATGTATATAATAGGGAAGTTGAATCACAGTGAGAGAGTTCCCAACTGAGCCGTTAGGCGATTCTTGTAAGGTAAACAACACGAATGCAATTTCCCTTGTTTTATATGCTCTCTGTTTGTTACATGTTTAGATCAATTGATGCATAATGTGATGATTATGTATGTTGCTTGCATAGTTGGTTAGGATGCACCTAATGATATGATTAGGTATGTGGTTTATTTTATTGATGATGCGGCGAATTATGTGTGGCATTTGCATAGTTGATTATAACTTTGAGCGATGATTTTCTGTATTGTTTGGATGTTGGTTATAACTGGTTATGTTTATGGTGCGTGTGGAAGAGGATACAGATAAGTTGATTACTGGTTTGTATATGTTCATTGACTATGTTTAATGAATTGTTGAGAATTCTTGTGGTTGAATACTTCATGGGATGTATAACATAGCATGAATTTATATTGATGCATGATTTGGTTATGTGGATGCTGCATACGACATTCATGCATATTGGGCTTTTAGGAAGCAAGAATGAAAGTAAAATGATGACTCTTAGTGATTATAGATTGAGGGAGTGGTTATGCCTCTTAGGAGCATAAATACGGTTAGTATATATCACATACTATGTCGTGGCACAGTGGAAAACTCGTTACACTTAAAAGTGTTCGAGCGTGCCAGGCCAAGTAAGGGAGATATTCATGCCAAGTAAGGGCGATTTTCAGGCTAAGTAAGAGTGTAAAATCTATGGTCCATACTACTTTATAACCACATACTCCCAGCCGATGAGGCCCATTTGCAAACGCAAAAATATGGCCAAGTAAGGGCGTAAATGGACAATCATGTTAGAAGATGCATTAGCGTTCAACCATGTCTATCCATTTTGATACTTTTAATGTAAAGGACTGAACCTTGTGATTGATACCATGATGATTGGTATGAAATTACAAATATGTGAACCTTGTGTTGGTTGTATGAGTGTAAGCCATTTATGTTTCTAATGAAAGTTTGTGAATGCTCTTTGAATCATATTGAACGATGTAGCGAGTATCGTGGATTAATTTGATAGGTTTCCATGTTATATGACTTGTTTATGTTTGATTATATGCTATATGACTTGATTATGTTTGATTATATGTTATATGACTTTGTTATGTGTGAATATATGTTGAAATGTTTTGAGCTGTTTTGGGAAATATTGGAAATAAGTGAAATGTTGAAAATTTGGTTATGTATGGGGACAGAGCACTAGTCACGAATGTGACTGATTCCAGTCACGATCATGACAGGCTTTCTAAACATCAATTGTGAGAGCTTTCAACCAGTCACGAACGTGACTGATCTCAGTCACGATCGTGACTGGCTTTTGGCTAGGTTTTTAATGGTTTTGCAAGGGTTTACTAGGGTTTTGGCAAGCCACGTTCGTGACTCACATCAGTCACATTCGTTACTATCATTTTGACTCCATATTGATGAAAATAGAGGGATTCACATCGTGATTGAAGCAATCACGATCGTGACTACCCTATTGTCCAAAAAGGGGATGAACAGTTTGAGTGTTCATTCATGTTCACATGTGTTCATATATGTTCATGTATGTTCACAGCTTTCCAAGGGTTATGTTCATATATGTTCATTTCTGTTCATTGATGGTCATTTGTGTTCATATATGTTTAGGTATGTTCATAGCTTTCCAGGGGTTATGTTCATATATGTTCATGTGTGTTCATTGATGTTCATATGC
>CANYCX012731302.1:0-13346 GCA_948193385.1 Breynia disticha f. nivosa
TGTGAATAAATGAAATTGAGGATGTGTTGTGATTAATGATGTGTTTTGAGATATCATATGATTGGAATTTAAAGAAATAATAAGGAAATTGAATTAGTGATTGAATTGTGATAATGTGCTTAGTGCTTGATTTTGGAAATATGGAACTTGATGTGTTTGGAAAATATGTTAATTAGGTATGTTATCAAGTTTCAGCCGAGGAAGTCGGAGAGAATTCGGTGTAATTCCAACGTACGCGGTGTCGTGCTAAGTCCGCGTACTTTGGCACCGAGTCCGTGTTCTTTGATCATAACTACACGGTGTGGAGGCGAGTCTGCGTACTAGCAGACCACCACGCGTAGTTATGAATTAATCCGCGTTTTTACCTGAGAAGACCTTAAATGATTATTCTTAGGTATATTATTTAATGGTGTTTATGAAAATTGAATTGAATGTTTTGATCATACATTATGAGTGAAGGATTTATTTGATTGGTATTATATTGAAATTATTATTTTGAAATTGGAAATTTGATGATGGGTATAAAGCTGACCCTTTTTGAGGTTATGTTACTTACTAAGTCTTATGATTTACGCAATTGTTATTATTGCCTGCAACGCTCGGCAGGAAATTGAGCAGGATTTGGTTTAAGACGATAAGGGGTACATTTTGCTCAGATATTGGAGACGTAAAGAGGAAGAACCGAGGTGTGATGTCACTGGTTTGAGTTAGGGTTTAAACTTGTACATGACTATGCATACATTCCATTAATTGTATTGTGAATTTATTTTGTAAAATGGTTTATGCAAATGAATTCGAATTTAATGAGATTTCAAATTATGTTTATTTATTAGTTATTTTATATTATAAAAATCAAAACTTGATTTCTGGAATTTAAATATCACTTATAGGAGGGAAGTATACGTAAGTGGTATTTAAATTTAGGGGGTCACATGATTTGTATTTCAGGTCTTGCCTATCTTCCTCCATTGCAATGTCTTTGCATGTATTTGCCCCTATCATTGCTTGAATTCTACATGAGCCTTCCTATGTGGCTCACAGCTTTCCATCTTCCTTCAAAGATTTTGTAATGATTGACTTTCTCAAGACAAGGTCTTCTAAACTTATTATTCTGTTCTTTACTTGAGAGTTGTAATATTTTGTTATCCTCCTATGATAGGATTCTAGCCTCATACATGCCCATTCTTGTTCTTCCTTAAAAAGTTCTAAGTTTTCTCTAAGTGCTTCTCAGAAACAAGTCTGCCTTGCCTTTTGGTAATGAATGAGCTCACTTGATGGATTGGTTGATGTTGAAAAAGAGTGAAGAAACTAAAAGGCAAAAAAATATGAGAGATTGAATACACAGGTTTTTCATTAGGTTCCCATACACGGCGTCAGTTGTTGTTGCTTAAAACAACAATAATCTTGAGCTTTCTTGTATTTGTAAAATCTGCAAAAAAAAGATAAAGATCAAAGGTCGAGGGTTTGATCCCCCAATTGTACTCCGACGCTCAAGTTAGTCTTAATTTCTGTAGAGTGTCGGGTATTTAGTCAATGTAGAGAATGTGCCTCAAAAATATGATGAAGTCTTCTATTTATAGAAAAAATGGATGGTGCAACTGTAAATCTTCCTAACAAAATTGGATTTGGGCTCAACCTTTTGGTTTCATATTTTTATAGGATACTTACACTACACACATTTTTCTATTCTTTATTTACAGAAAATTCATTTTTTAAAAGTTTTTACAGATAATTTTTTACATTTTATACTTTTTTTTATTTTTTTACAGTTTATACGACTTTTTTTATTACTTTTCATACAAAGTATTTTTTTGGTAGGGTATAAACTTACGTAAACCTTATATATGTATAAACAATGTTATACACAAATTTAAATCTATTTTTATGGATTTAAGCTTAACATAAAATCCTAACTTGATATATGTTGAATTACCTATTATTTATGGATTTGTAAAGATTAATTTTTTAATCACTTTTTATGATTTTAAATTAAATATTACTTTTATATACATATTATATCAACTTTGTATATCTTAACAATGAGATATACTTATAAATTATTAAATAAAAATAAAAAATATTTTATTAATTTAAACTTATTATAAATTTCTAACTTGATATATAAAAATTTGTTATTATTTTTAAAATTTTGTAAAAATTAACTTTGTATAAATTTTATATACAGCTTAAAATAGTTGAAAACCTAATTATTATTTTTAATCAACATTACATATAAAATCTTGTTTATTATAAAAACATAGGTAATTGGACTCTGTCCGGTTTTACCGAAAATCAAATTTCGACCCGATTAAAAAAATAAAACACAAAAAAATATTTTGGCAATTAAAATTTTAAACTTAAGATAAATGTGGCTTTGACGTAAATTGTAATTTTTTTAAAACATTTAATTTTGATTTCTCAAAATTTTTAAATTTAATGAATAAACAGAAATTTACGAACTTATATTTTTAAACGAAAAAATAAAAACAAAGTTGACAAAATTTACAACCAATGTTGAGTTCAAATGAATAAATTTAACATGTTAATTTTTTTAGAGCATCTGTAATCAGAGATTTATGACAATGTCACATCATTATTTTATTAATTCTTTATTTTATTAATTATTTTTTTTTATCATAAACCTCTTATTATACTCTAAAATGAGACCCGTTAAAAAATCAACTATGTTTTACACAAAACATTTAAAAGTGTTGTGGAGCCCACCCATATCAACTGAATGAATCGGTTGATAAGCTACCATACCTTTTAAGGTGAAGTGACCTGTTTTATGGGACCAAATAGGGGTATAATCATAGTGATTGCCCTTATACAAACTAATTACCCACCACTCCTCGCACCATACCCCAAACACACATCACCTTAACCCTATACCTGTTCTTCTCCCTCACACTTCTCTTTCCACTCCCTCTTTCTCCTCTCATACACGCATCTCCATCACTCTTGTCTCCTCTCTCTTTTCAAAAACCTCAAGCCACAACTCTCTCCCTCAAATCTCAGCTCTCTCACTCTCTCGTCTTTCTCTGCCACTCTTATCTCTCCCTACACATATTTCCTTCTCCGATGTGTTCTCTCTATCTCTCTATGCCCCTCTCTCTCTCATTCGCAACTCTCTCTCCTTCGCGTTCCCTTTTTCTTTAAGCGAGAAACTTGCATCGTCGCTGAAAACTACCTCCTACCATCGGTTCGATGCCAGCTTCGCCTTTTCCAGTGAGTTTCTTGCCGGTTCAGGTGAGCGTGGACTTTTTTGTCGACGTCCTCCCTATTGTCCTCATTTTCCCTTTCTGCTTTCATTGTTTTTTGAAAATCATTGTTCTCTTTATTTGTAGGATTTCTTTGTCTGTTAAAGGCTAAAGCTTAACTGGTTTTAGCCTCGTTCATTTTGGTGCGGAGGATTGAAAAGGTATATGTTGGTTTGTTAAGATTGTTGGTTTGATGGTGAGCTTAAAATTGAAATTGAAGTATTTAAGCTTAACTAAGACAACGCAATCAACCAAGACCTAAAAATTTAAAATTGAAATTTAAGTTTTAATTAAAAATATTTGAGTTGTTAAATTTAAACATAAAAGCAACAAATAATTGAGCTGAAAAGAAGGGAAGATAAATTTCCCATGATTTGGTTGTTTAAATGGGTTGTTGATGTTATTTAAATATGGATTAATTATACTGCTATATTTTTTATTTTAAAAAATATTAATATTTTAAAAATTTTACAAATAATATGATTTTTTATTTTTGTATTATATTTCATACAATTAATTTTTTTACATTTTATATTGAACAATTTTTGTTGTTTTAACTGTTATATAAATTTCATATAAACTTATGTAGACCTTATAAATGCATAAACAGTTTTTACACGAATTTATATCTTTTTTATGTATTTAAGCTTAATACAAATTTTTTAACTTAATATATACTGAATATTATGTTATTTATTGATTTATAAAGATTTTTTTATCAAAATTTTATAATTTTTAATTTGAATATTAAATTTTTATGAATATTATATCAGCTTTGTATATTCTAACTATGAGAAATATTTGTAAACTAATAAATAAAATTAAAATATATTTTATCAATTTAATTTATTATAAATTTCTAACTTGATATATATTAATTTTTTTATGTGTTTATAAATGTTGTAAACATTAACTTTGTATAAATTTATTTATATACCTTTTAAAAATAGTTGTAAAACTAATTAGTATTTTTGTTTACAAGAAGCCAATTATATATACTGATTAAAAAAAATTTAATCAACGATGTATATTATATTATGTTTATAAACTTCAAATATATAAATAAGGAGTAGACCCTAAATATTTAATATTAAAACTAACAATTGATTTCACATGATTTTTTCGTACATTTAATTTTTTTTTTACAAATTTGCATGAAATAAAACTCATGATATTTATATTAAATATTAAAATGATATATATAAATATTTTATACATAATATTTTTTATAAAACACTGAGTGGTTGATGATTAGATGATTAATGGTAAAAAAAGAAGAAAAATTTAAGTTATGTAACTTACTAGAATGAAAAAAAAAGCTATAAGTGCGCCTCCAATTTCGCGCGGATGTCTTGTTTGTTAAAAAAGGTAGTTTTTTTACGTGTTCATAGTTTATTGTAGGATGTGTAAAAAATGTTGTTAGGAAAAGAGTTTAGAATTTGTAATGGCATGTAATTAAAAAGAAAAACTAGGTAGTGGTGTAATTAACCCCAATATTGGGTCTAGAGTTACAAAATTAGGCCCGGAACTGGCGGATCGGACCGGAACCGGCTGGCCCGACCCGCCTGTTCCTGAACGGGAACCGAAACCAGTTGAACCGACCATTTTCAGTTCTAATTCCAAGGTTCATGGAATCGTGAACTGTCGGTTCTAAACCTGCAATTCACGGTTTTGAACCGGCGGTTCGGTTGCTTATCAAAAGAAAATCGAACTTGAACCACCGATTCCTAACCAGAACCAGCCGAACTGGACAGGAACCGGTCGAACCGGAACCGGCGGTTCAAAAATCGGCCCAAAATCGTGACCGGACCGTACCCTAGACGGGCCAGTTCCGGTTCGGGCATTCCCCGAATCGTGAATTGCGAGCCCAGAACCGACAGTTCCAACCCGTTTTCCACCCCTAATTGTGTCTATTTAGCCCAATCCAATTAAAAATAGGAAAAATTACACCGTATACTTTTTTTTTGTTTTTTATTGCAGTTTTTTTTGTTTTATTTTTTAATTGCACGTATGACTTTTGAAATTGCATTGGGCTCATTTTATTGCATCTTATACGTGAGCAGGTCTTGGTTTTAATGAGCCCAACATTATTTCTCTGTTTTGTTTGGTTAAATCGGCCTATGTTTTTAATGAGCTCGATCCTGGTTAAAACTACACCGTTTTGTTTTTGGGCCAATGACATATGTACCTACATAACAAAGTTTAATTGCACAAAAAATCGAAAAACCAAAGTTTTGTCAAACCCTACTTTAAATTGCAAAACATACGACAGCACCATCAAATCACAAAAAAATGGCGCAACAAACAGAACCACGTCCACTATCACAAAAAACAAGGAACTAACAAACTAAAATCTCACACAAAATATCACTCATTGTCGATTCAACAATTGCATTGCAAGCAGATTATTGCATCAACTCCGAAAAAAAGGTATTCTTCAAATACTCTGTTCTTATTTACGAAAATAAAATTTGTGCTTCAATATCTAATCGACAATATTTTCATTGTAGTAATTGTGAAAGAATGTCAACCATACCGATTCTGGCTTTCTATGAAGGAAATTGGGAAGAAAACTGGAGATTTACAGGTTTAAAAAAAGGGATAGTGTTGAATACGGAAAGCATATTTACCGATCTTTTGAAGAAACTGGAGAAAACCTTTGAAGCACACAGTTTTGACAAATTGATCATTCAATTCCAAGAAACATTGGGCACAGAACCAATATTAATCGACGATGAAGGCACTTTTGAATTTTATTTAGCAATTCGAAAAGGAGCAGATGTATCCAAGTATCCAATAATTGTGGGAGCTGAACCAAGTAAGTTCCAGATTTTTTATACGCATTCGGCTCCCAATTTGCAAATAGCTACAACAGAATCATCAGCAACCGAACAACAACAAAGTATCAGCTTAGAAACAAGTTGGTGAGACATAATTGAATATGACAGATTATTAAGCAAGCAAACACTACAAATGGAAAGCAGTTTACATAGCGATGATATCAACATCATTGTAGATCCAACGCATGCAGATATTCAAGTTGATCAAGTCTATGTAAACAAGGAAACACATATAAATTATATTACGATGAAGATAGTTTTTATTAACAAAGAAATGTTGATAAAAAGCTTTTAAAACTAACTAGGACTCTACTTGGCTATTCAAAACATTCACCATAGAAACAATGTCAAACTAATCAACTAACAATGAACAGAGTTTCAATAGACTAAAAAAGTTTATAATAAGTTTCTATTAAAGTAATAACTATTTTTAATATAACATACTGAAAAATTATATTACGATTGAATTTTAAAAAATATCAACAATTTAACATATAAATTTAAATTTTTTTGAAACATATATCAATAAGTATATATTCATTTAATATTTAAAGAAACAACACTCAATTATATATTTAGTTTATATTTTAAGAAACAAACACTCAAAAAACTAAAGGATTAAATTAGAAATACTTTGAATTTAGGGGCTAAAGTGTAATTGTGAGTAGAAATGTACATATTCACCGGTAGGTACCTACCACTCTTTAAATAACCCTCCTCCCTTTCATTCTTCCAAACACTAAAGGAAAAGAAATGAGAGCACTTTTTCACACACAAAAAACTAACTTTAGTTTCTCTCCGAATAGGTTGATCGGAATTTCCAGTGTAGGATCAGGTGCAAAACATTGCTCGTATTCCGACACGTTTGCGCCTGTGGATACGAGCGTACTTTTAACGTGGTAGCCTTCTTCTTCCGCTGCATTGAACGAAATTTCAAATCAAAATTTTTCGTTCATTTTATTTTCGCTTTAATTAATTATTAGTTAATTAATTAATGTTATATATATGTGTGTTGTATATATGCGATTATTTTCACTTACAATATACACTGCAAGAGCATCCGAAGTGACGTTCAATCATAGTTGCACTGCGACGCTTAGATTTTTTAATATACACTGGTTCTCAGTGCAGCGGGTAATCTTTTGGTTCAAACCAAAATCACAATCTCATTAACTTATGATAAATATTTTAGATTTTTTAGCAATTCCAAAACAAATTACTTGAATTTGTATTTCATTCACATGCCACGTTATAGGAACACTTCAAAATAGCCTGCGTTGTATTGGACTCCAATGAATAGGGTGATGGCTCACATATTTTCTGAATACAAAAATTATACGAATGAATAATTTTATGTTTGAAATGATAGGAATATCAAGGTATGTTTGTTCATTCTGTTTATGTCAGTTTAAGTTTTGAAAATATGAAAATGTCTGATTTTGTATTTGAAATGATAAAAATGTTTATTGTTCATCTCTGTTCTTTTTTTTTCATATGTCAAGAGAACAAAAAGTGATATTTTTGCATTTTAAAACATGAAATCTAGCATTTATATAATTGTGAAATAGAATCAGACATAAACAAAAATAAACAAATATATACTGACATTCATATTATTTCAAACTCAAAATATAATAGTTTAGATAATTATGTGTTTCTGAATGTATGTTCATATCCTATTAAATAAAAGGTTGATTGTGTTTGTATATATATATATATATATATATTTTATTTTACTTTTTATTTGTAAATTAATTACTACTTTAATTTTTTTTGTATTTTTATTTTTTAAATTATAAATATATTTCAGTTTTAAGTAGATAAAAATGATATATTATTTATATCAAGTTAATATTTGAAATGATTTGGGAAGAAGAAGTTGTTCCTTTCATTCAGTAAAACGATTACATATATAGAGTATCGGAAGCCTAAAAATCAGCTACAATCTACAACAGCTTAACTACTTATCCTCGTATGTTTAAATACAAAATACAAAATCAAATTCAAGTTCAAATGTACACTTATCTCTCGAATACCCTCCCTCAAGTTGGTGCGTGGAGATTACGAACGCCCAATTTGCGAAGAAGAAACTCGAATTGATCTTGTCACATGCTTTAGTGAGAATGTCAGCCAGCTGCTCATTACTACGACAAATAGCGTTTTGATCATACCATTTTGTATTTCATCCCGCACAAAGTGACAATCAACCTCTATGTGCTTAGTGCGTTCGTGAAAAACGGGATTGGCAGCGATATGCATCGCGGCTTTGCTATCACAGTAGATTACTACAGAGTGATCGCGTTGTATTCCCAAAGAGAGAAGTAAACCTTTCAGCCATTTCAGTTCGCAGACGGCTGCAACCAAGGAACGATATTCGGCTTCAGCTGAGGAGCGAGAAACCGTGTGTTGTTTTTTAGTCTTCCAAGAAATCGGAGAATTACCAAGAAACACAAAATAACCCGTCAGAGATCGTCGTGTCAATGGACAGCCCCCCAATCGGAATCGCAATAAGCTGTCAAAGTGAGATCACAATCAGCTTTAAGAAAAATCCCTTGTCCCGAACTACCTTTCAAGTATCGCACTACGTGCAAAGCTGCGTCCCAATGCTCCTTTCGAGGGGTTTGCATAAATTGTGCAAGAACGTGCACACAATAGGATAACTCAGGACGGGTCGCACTCAAATAAATCAACCTGCCAACTAGTCTGCAAAACTGTTCGGGATCATCCAACACCTTTGGCGAGAGCCAAGTGATGGTGTTGCCCCAGAGGAAAATTCGATGGTTTAGCACCCAACAGACCAGCCTCGTTAATTATGTCCAATGCATATTTGCGCTGACATAAAAAAATCCCAATAGCATTTCGGGTTATTTCGACTCCCAAAAAATATTTCAAGGCCCCTAAGTCTTTCATATGAAAACAATGACTCAAGTATGACTTGAACTCAGCAATCAAAGAAGGTTTGTTCCCAGCAATAATGAGGTCATCCACATAAACTAAAACAACAAGCTGCACTTTGTTTGTCAGCAACGTAAAGAGTGAGTAATTAGAATGTGACTGAGTAAAGCCATACCGTTTGAGAGCAGCAGCCAGTTTCGCAAACCAAAAATGTGGTACTTGTCGCAGACTGTAAAGAAATTTTTTCAATTGACTGACCTTACCGGACTGAGCGGTATGAAATCCAAGAGGTAGCTTCATGTAAACCTCTTCGACCAAATCTCCATGAAGGAATGCGTTATGAACGTCCATGTGATGAAGCTCCCAGTTTTTAGCGGCTGCCACAGATAGAAGCGTCTGAACCGTAACCATCTTTGTGACCGGTGCAAAAGTTTCATTGTAGTCAATCTCTTCAACTTGATTGTTTCCGAGAATCACCAAACGATCCTTGAATCGTTCAACCGTCCCATTTGAGTTGTACTTTATCTTGTAAACCCATTTACTGCTGATTGCTTTCTTTCTCGGGGGCAGATCAACAAGTCGCCATGTGTCATTTCTTTCGAGAGCATCAATTTCTTTCTACATAGCTTCTTGCCAGCGTACATCTTTAACCGCTTGGTGATGATACTTGGGCTCGTGATTGGTTGTGATGGCTGCTAAGAAGACTTGATGATAAGGTGAAAACTTAGTATAGTCAACATAATCAGCGATATCATAGGGCATACCTGAGAATGACGACGGATTGGATGAACGAGTAGAGGGGCGTGAAGTTTGAGTAGCATAAGTCACATAATCTTTCAGCCTTGTAGACACTTGTTTGTCATGACAACCACGTCCAAGTGCAGGTCCAGATTCTGACAAGCGATGGTTCAAAATTAGCATCTGTAGCTCCCTCCCTGTCATTGGCAGTAACATCATCTGCTGCAACAAAATCATCCACTTGAGAGGACCCCAGTTCTCGTGGAGAGACAGAACCAAGTGAAACATCATCTGCAAATGGAAACTGATTTTCTAGAAAAACAACGTCTCGCGACACAAAATACTTTCGGGATTCCAAATCAAATAAACGCCAACCCTTTTGTCCAAAAGGGTAACCCACAAAAATACATCTACTGCTACGGCTAGCAAATGTATCCATATGTCGATTTAAGTTCTTCGCATAACACAAGCAGCCAAAAACACAAAGAGAATGATAATCGGGTAACTGACCATATAAAATCTCATACAGGGTTTTTCCTCCTAGCAACCGAGATGGAGTACGATTGATGAGATAACCAGCCGTCAACACGCATTTGCCCTAGAAATTGATAGGTAAACTGGCTTGAAATCGTAATGCTCTAGCAACATTAAGGATATGGCGATGCTTACGTTCCACCCGACCATTTTGCTGAGATGTATCAACGCATGATGTTTGATGAACGATCCCATTGGCGGAAAAATATGCCTTCAATCCAAGGAACTCACCACCATTATCACTACGAATTACTTTAACATTCCCGTCAAACTGCCGTTTAACCATAAAAACAAAGTTTGGTAAAATTGAGCCAACTTTAGTTTTGTCAATCATAAAAAAAAACCAGACACATCCCAAAAAATCATCAATGATAGTTAAAAAATAAGACGCATTACAGGAACTAGATTCCCGATACGGTCCCCAAACATCGCAATGAATCAATTCAAACTTATCACCAGCTCTACTATCACTAGTACCAAATGCTTCCCTCGTTTGTTTAGCCTTGAAGCAAACATCACAATCTTTGTTGGAATTCAACTTAACTTTAACTCCAGAAAGTAATCCTACAATCTGTGAAGATGGATGACCCATTCTTTGATGCCAAAGTGCATACGACTCCATTACTTGTACGTGCTGCGCTTGGATTGGTGTCTGCGACTTGAAATAGTAGAGCCCATTGCGTCGTTCACCCACTCCAATCACCATCCTCGAAGTGCGGTTCGGTATCAAACAATGTTGATCAGTAAATAGAATATTGCAATTTGATTCATCAACTGATTAAGACACTGATAATAAATTGCATTGTAATCCTTTGGAATGAGGAACATTGTGCAGAGAAACATTGTGCCCCAAATAAACAGATCCTCGTTGCATGGCCAACACATGATTGCCATTAGGTAAACCAATCAGACAGCCTGATATCCGATTGAAACTTGGTAAGCAATTCAAATTTCCTGTCATGTGTTGTGTAGCACCAGAATCGATTATCCAAGTGGCATTATTCTTACCGGTCATCTTCTTATTACTCACTGATTCAGAGTTATAGGTGTTGAGTAAACTCATAACCGCTGTCCACTGTTCATCAGTTAGTCTTCGAGCATTATTGGAATTCTTTGTTGCCGAGAGAGACTCCCCTATGTGAGCTGTATTAGCACGTACCTCCTGTGCTTCAGTTCTGCTCCGTCCAGACTTGCCACGTCCTCGTCCACCATTGTGCTTTCCTTGACCCAAACCAATCATTTTCAGACGGTCGCCCCACCAATCAGGATACCCAATCAATTGGAAACAGCCCTCAATATCATGACCCTCACGATGACAATGCTTACAAACAATACTTTTATCCTTGCTACTTGGTTTGGTGTGGACCATAAAGCTGGCATCATCATTGTGGATCTATTTTTCATTCGAAATATTTCGAACCCTTTCCACTTGGCACATTAAGGAATATGCTTTGTTCATGTTAGGCAGCAACGTGTTGCTCAGAATGGTCGATCACACTATTCTGTATGCATCATCCAACCCCATGAGAAACTGATGAAGTTTCTCCTCTTCTCGTTTCCTCATTATGTCACCTGCAACATTACATTTTCATCCTCCACACTTGCATGGGAAAACCATATCATAATTAGCCAATTCTTCCCACAATTGCTTCAATTTAGCATAATAATTCATAAGAGAACTTCCCTGCTTTTGCAATTTGCCAGTTCCGTCTTCAGTTGTTGTACTCGTGTACCATCCATCAGTCACGAAAAAACACTCCTTAATGTCTTCCCATAAATCCTTCGCAATCTTCCTATGTGTCAAAGTAGATCACACCGTTGGCTCAATCGTGTTCATTATCCACGATACGAGCATAGAATTCACTATCCACCATTCCTCTAATTGATCTGAGCCTTCATTTGGTTGTGTGATAGTTCCATCAATGAATCCAAATTTCTTCTTAGCTCTCAGCACAGTTCTGATTGCTTTAGCCCACTCATCATAGTTTTCTTCCTTCAATTGTACCTGTCTAATCACATTTCCAGTGTTATCATTGGCATAAAGTGTGTATGCCGAGAACAGCTTCTTTCTGTCTCCTTCCATTTTAGATAACAGAGAATTGTTGTGGCTCTGATACCATGAAATGATTTGGGAAGAAGAAGTTGTTCCTTTCATTCAGTAAAATGATTACATATATAGAGTAATGGAAGCGTAAAAATTAGCTACAATCTACAACAACTTAACTACTTATCCTCGTACGTTTAAATACAAAATAAAAAATCAAATTCAAGTTCAAATGTACACTTATCTCTCGAATAATATTTAGCTTAAAATAATAAAAAATTTATATATAAATTAATGATTAAAAAAAATAATATAGTATATATTAAATTAGAAATTATATTAAGTTTAAATATATGAAAAAAATATATAGATTTATACATAAATATGCTTAAATCTTTATATAAAATTTATATAAAGTTTACATTAAGTTTATATGTACAAAAGTCTATTCCTTACAAAGTGCAATTAAAAAAGTAAAAACTATCATTTTACAAAAAAAATTTAAAATTTCTATGGTTTTTACAAATAAAAAATAAAAAATAGTATATTATATAATTAATCCTTAAACAAAATGTAATCATGCAAACAAAACTGCAATTTTATAGACCAAGTCAATTTTTAAACACTCACCTGTTTTATTCATTTTCATACCATCTAATGCATATGTATTGGCTTGAACTCGGAAAGGAAAAAAATATATGTCTCCCTTGATTTAACTGTTAAAAACCCCAACAAATATGAAAATTTTTATTGTTGGAAAACGTTACTCTTACTCCAATTAGTGTTGGAACATTGATGTTCATATAAGATTTAAGTTTTGAAATGAACAAATACTTAATGAATTTAATCTTGCTTGTATGTGTGTTTGTGTGAAATAAATGAAAGATAGTCAAGTAGAATGGATTTACTTGAGTAAATTGAATGTTAGTCAAGTAAGAAATGAAACTAGTCGACTAGTGTGTTGTGTAAGTCGACTAGGACCTCTGGAAATTCAAAAAGACGAGTGCAACGGCTATTTCAGGATGAACATATGCA
>CANYCX012731852.1:0-18249 GCA_948193385.1 Breynia disticha f. nivosa
CGTTGATGCACTTAAGAATTCACTAATCTCATATGACGCTCCCTAGTCCCTATATATGCTTAAGATCACCCAATCTCACGTTGTTAGTCTATCCAACTTGTACAACCAACGGTCAACCTACACTTTTCTTTCAATTTTATCAATCAACACATATGTGGCCTCTCAATCTCATGTCCCTATCTCAATTCTACAATGCATGTATGCCACATGCAGTATGTCATGAATGCACATTTTTAAATCACACTTTTCCATAAGTCATTATTTAACAACTCAAATATAAAATAAATTTACATGATCATACCACATCCATGGATTTGCATCCATTTCCTGTAAGCCTTATCATTCATTATGAATTACGTATATTAAAAACCTTCTACACAGATCTCAAACATTACTCTTCAATTTCATTCAACCTGACTCAAACACACACGTCATTCTCATTTACTCAACACATTTGCTTAACCATAACAAAACCAAGTAAAACATACCCCTTCTATATAGACAAAGTCAAACAACATCAATCATGTACATTAAGGCATCATATCACACATTCGCAAAACATGACCATAATATTCACACATAAAAACTATGACGCACTGGAAATTAACAGAATTAATCTATATAGAAAATAGATTAAAAATATAATTGAATAAGAAAGAAATAAGAAAAGTGCAAAAAACAGAAGATGAGCACGGGCACAAACACGACCGTGCTGATGAGCGTGCTCATCATTCTAGAAATTGATTAGCATGATCTCGTGCACGACCTGATTGGAAGTAATGCTGAAAAAACACGGCACGACCAAGAGCACAACCCATGCCAATGGTCGTGCCGACTGGGCAATCTTAAATAAAAACTGACTGAATTGCTATTCTATTGATCAAACAGAGCACAAACTTGAGAGGAATTACAAGAAACCCTAGAAAACTTAGTGGGAGTGAGATTAGGCAAGAAGAACTCAATTTTTTGCAAAATTAAAGCTAATCCTATTATGGTAAGCTTGTAAGCTTTATTTTGGAATGAATATAAGAGTTATAGGTTGTTGGAAATTTCTGAAGTTAATGTGATTTGATGAATTACTGGTTTAACTAAGGTTGTTTAGCTGAATTTGAGTTAGTTAAAGTCTAGTAAATGATTTGTTACATATAAATCATGATTAGAGCAAGATTATGAGGAATTGGTCATTTGGAAAGTTATTGAGCAACTAAGGAGTGAGTGCTAGAGGCTAGAAATTTAACTATACATATGTATAATAAGTTTAATAACAACCTTGTATGATTATTTTGTACAAGAAACGATTTGAGGATATTGGATTGGAATTGAGCCAGAGGCTGACTTCGCATATTTGTCGAGGTAAGTGTTATTTACACTTACCATTATATGCCTTGAATCTGTATGGTTAATTCATACTTGGTAATGTATAGTCCGAATAACCTTTAGAAAGGGGGGATTGAATAGAGGTTATGTGAATGACAAATTTTTCGAGTTTTTGGCAGAATAAAATTGAACAAGAGTTGAGAAGAGATAGACAAACAATTTAGAGTGGTTCGACTTGTAAATCCTACTCCACTACCTAATCTCTCACTTAGGATTTCAATACTTCACTATGTTTTCTGATTTCTCTTGAATTTTGGCTTAAGCAATCTTACAAACAATCTGAGTTTTGACTCAAATCAAAACAACAAAGATGTACACTCTCAACTAAAATCACTCTCAAAAGGAGTTACAAGAACATAAGAGAAAATAAGCGCAATTGCTTTTGCAAGACAATAATCAATTCTTTTGGAAGCTTGTGTTCTATCTTATCTCCAGCAAATACCTCAATTTATAAGTCCTCTTGAGTTTTTGCCCGTTATACTTCAATAATGACAACTTCCACCTCCTTTAAAAAATTAACTTTTGTTCACTGTCAGCTGTACCAGTTGACTGGTTTTCTCTGCACTTGAGTAAATCTATATTCTAGTCGACTGGTCTATAAACTGCTTGAGTAAAAACACCTTACCAATCGACTGGTCTAAAACCATTCGAGTGGTTTTCATTCCATTAGTGTTCCAGACTTCCAAACTCGGCTTGTAGTTGACAGAAATACTTACCAGTCGACTGGACTTACTTGCCAGTCGACTTATACATCTGTCTGTCCATAATTTTTAAACTTCAAAACTTTACAAAACTCATATCCCATTTTTAAGGCAAAAGGTATGATTTCTTGCCATAATTTCAGGGTTTGTAGCTTACTTTAGCTACCCATGATGTTTTTTCCATAGCCTTTACAACCTAAAGTCTTCCACAAATCATATCCCTAATTTTAAGGTCAAAGATATGATTCCTTACCATATTTTTAGGATTTGTGGCTCGTCATTGCTGTCAAGAATCTTCAACAGTCGACTGGTCTTCTTACCAGTCGATTGTCTTGAGTCTGTTCTTCCAAAACTAGCCATTACATTCTTCTTGTTTGAAATTCCAGCACACTAGTCGACTAACAAAACTACCAGTTGACTAGTGGCTCTGCTATTTGACTATTTTTCATTTTACTCAAGTAATTTCAATTAAAAACTTTTAATCACAATTAAATTCATAAAGTTTTTGATCATTTAAAAACTTAGAACTAATATTAACACCAATTTTCCAATAGGTAATAATGCAAATAAGTTAAGATGGTAGCCAAATTATGTCTTAAATGACTTATGTATTATGATAATTATGTGTATTAGCTTTGATGATAATAATGATATGAAGTATGCTAATCATGTCTTAAATGACTTATGTATTATGATAATCATGTGTTGCATAAGCATTGTGTGACACGAGCTGTGTGCTATTTAGATAAGTTGTGTGTTATCCTTACGAGTTATGTGCGACCTTTATGAATTGTGTGCTCCCTTATTACAAGATGTGTTCTATGGATGATTTTGAGAAAAAAGAGGAAAACCCGGGGCATATTATATACAATTTGCATTGGCATCACATTTCCATTTATTAGTGCATTCATATTGTTGTGTGTATTATTGTGTGAGTGATGTAAATGTTGTTGATTTTGAAAGTATAAATGTTCTATGTGTTATGATCTTGGTTGGTAAGCATGTTGGCTTGATATTCTGCTTAATTGTGGTGTTGCACTGTAAAAATGGTAGTAGTAATAGAAGGGCAACTAATAAACCATGTTAATATGTTTGCTACTGTGTTTGCTATGAAATTCAATTGTTAAAAGCACATTTCTGAGAGTCAGCACGACTCCTATGTTGACAGCGTGCCCTCATGCTTCAGATTAATTTTGGGCACCACAAATAGTGCCCGAGTTATTCTGGAAATTATGATGATCATAACCTCGTGCTCAACGCAGCATGACCTCGTGCTTAACACGACATGACTGTGCCTCTTAAGAAAATACATTGAACAAAAATTAAACAAGGATTCAAGTACAAAACTGTGTAGTAATTATTAGGGATGTTTACCCTATTGCATAAGTACTTAAATCGTAATACATAGCTCTTGCTTATGCAATAACTACTTTAGTAAGTGTGTAAAAGAACTTACTGAGTGTGAAAATACTCACCTGTATTTATGTGATTTATGATGTTGTGCAGATCGTAGGTAGCTACCAGACTCTACTACTGCAGTGGACTATTTTTCCAGAGCTATATGAGATTTGAGGTTCAGTCTTGGCATTGAGATTTTATGATTTTTAGACTTTTGAGTTTTGCGCATACTTATACATATTTGTATAAATGCATTTTGGTTTGAATTTATTTTCAAAGTAAACTACAACTTCTGTGTTTGTATACTATTTTGACAAAGATTTGGGCCGAGTTTTTATAAAATGTGTATTTTAATTTTCTCTCTCCTCCATATTGCCCATATCTCAAGCATTGTCATCCTACAAGCACCTAAGCATGTGTACATAATTCTCATCACACAAGCAAGGAATACGACTCATTTATCATTTAAACATTATTTTTAGCATTTAAAGTCATCATTCTTAACCATGCATAGACTAGATATGGATAAGTAAGTGACGAGGTATACACTTACCTCCACTCTAGGTGAGCCCCTCCATAATTAGCTCCGGTTACTTTGCAAGCTTCGATCCCTACAATATTTGTTAAAACAACCCTCACATGTAAGAGTTTGAACATATTTACAATTCAAACCCTAATTCCTCTTACCCTTCATTTTCCCTTCTTGCCTAATCCAAATTCCTAATCTGGTTGTTGTCTCTCTTATGATTCCATTTACATGCTATGACATTCATCCTAAACAACATCGATTTCCTCATTAACACCTCTAATTCTATAAAATCCCCAATTTTACTAAAACCCCAAATTCCTCGATCTTCCCTAAATCTCACAATTTTATGTTTAATGGTTACATATATAGAAACTACCATAAAACCCCATTTAAACCCTCCCACTTTCACTTTATTTATCAAATATTCTATCATAGGGTTAGAGATTTTACCTTTTCTCCAAATTCGCCTCAACACTAGATAGGAGGAAAATCAGATGGGAGGAATGATTTGGTGTTTTGCTAAAGAAATCCACGTGTAAGTATGAAAGTTTGTCGTTTGGGGAACCTTAAGAATGTGTTTGTAGATTGTGGAGAGTGTTTGGAAAGTTATGGGACATTTATGTCCCGTTTGAGGCTATTTTGTGCTTTTTAATGATGCGGCCAGACGCACGATAACGTAGGTTAAATGCCCATGTAACAAACGTTACTTGAACCAGTAACATACGTTACTTGAACCAACAACATACGTTAATGAGAGTAAAAACCTACATTATCTTGATGAATAATGTACGTTATTCTTGGCTACATCAGCTGCTTTTCACGTCTTTTCAACACCGTCTTACGCTCGACTTCTTTCCTAACTTCTCTCATCTTTTTCATTGTCAGAATTGATTAATTTATATAGTTTGTTCATCTTCATATACCCATTTCTCTCTAAATTTTCTGGAGCGTTACAATCGTTACGATAATTAATTCAATCAACCGAAATGAAATCAATCAACAAATAATAGTAAGCAATAGAAATAAAAATAGCACAAATGCAGTAATAATATTGAAACAATAAAACCATAGCCTCACGAATATACCAGAATTTGACTTCAATAAATCTTACTTACACAAGATAATTAGCTGCTCATAGCAGTTGATATTATAACATAATTCTTGTGCAGAGAACAATGAAAAGCAAAAATGGTAGTCTAAATCCCTCTAAAACAAGTTAACCCTAATTAAGAGTCTTCAATGACTCAAAAAAAAATCTCCTTAATCTTCAATCTTTCATGTTAATTTACGAGAGCTTCACGTGGTTGTAGCTTAAGTGAGCGAACACACGTTTGTCAGACTCGACGCACGTTCTCTGTAAGCCAAAATACGTGTAGTGGATACAACCACACATAATTTGGTCACCAGAGCGTGTAGTCTACTGAAACATCTTGTAGCTAATATGCCACGTAAGGCACATGACATGAAATGTAATGAAACAAACAATAAATAAAAAAATACATACAAAATAACGAATCAAAAGAGATAAAAAGAATGCATGAAATGCAATTTAACAACGATGAAACAACATAATATAAAGAACAAATTTTTTTTGGAAAAAAAAAAGAAAAAGGAGAATCCATTAATGAGCAGTCAACAAAATATTTTGAAGGTAAAAGAGTGGGTAATGTATATTTCACCATAACTCAATTTCTATTGAACTTATCTTTTCAATGAGCTTTAACTTAATATTTTGACCTCTAGTTTTATCAATTTATTTTATCAATCCTCTTTAGAACATTTATCGGTAAAAAATTCTTCAATATGTGTTTAGATCTTAAAAATTTGTCAAATAAATCTCGCAAGTTTATAATACTCTATAAGTAGCACAATAATAACACTTAAAAAATAAAAAATAAAATTTCACAACAAAATATTTAACATTTTTTTGGAATGTCTAAATATAAGAGTAGGGAGCAATTGATATTTTTTAAATATTAGGTTTATTTGGCTCATCCCAATTAAAAATACAAAGACCCAAAAGTTGAGTCCATGTCTAATTTTATAATATGTATTTAGAGTAGTGTCATCTATCTTTTTTTGTAAATAAGATGTTTCATCCTATTTTTAAAATACATTCTCTACCTGACTATCAGCTACTTAACCTTTGATAATTTGCAGAATTATTACTATCTTAAACATTGAAGTTTAATCAAAGATCAAACCCTTGTCATCTAATCTTTATTTATTTTACAGGATTTTAAAAATACGTGGAGATAAATGCATTATTATTTTAAGCAACAACATGATGAACTATATCGAGCATTATTAAATATATAGTGTATTGATATAACGGGAATTCACATCCTTGTATTATGGCGATAACGTTGGCAACCATTTGGAAGTTAATCAGTCTATTCACTGAAAACTCGTTTTTTTTCCTTATTTCATTTGTCCGTTTTCTGATTGTTCTTTTCCCAGGCAACGTGTTTCCTCTGGGTGACGTAAGTGGAGGTGTGATGCATTACGTACATATCCTTTCTATTGTTCTTTTCCGCAATTCGTGTGGAAATAACAGTTTTTGCTTCGGTGAAAAGTTGATAACAACAATATTGAGGAGTTTCAATAAACCTGGAAGGTTGGAATATGTCAAGAGACACCGGAAGTTACGGTGTTAGAAAGTCATTTTGGACTAGGAATTTATAATAGAGAAGAGCTTTCATCTTTTATGCGCATCTATCTCATACATCACTAATTCGAATTGGTACGCTTCGCTGATCATTTTCTTCCACACCCTTATCATAATTTCTTCTTTTTGTGAACACAAAATGAGGAATCATGTTCTACTTGTCTTTTTTTTTTTTCTAACTGCAAACATTTCATACCACATTTATGGCTATTAGTTGGTGAATTATTTTTGAAGTGAGAACGACCAATTTGGTTGTCATTAAGTTGCAGTGAAAATGCAAGTGCATTTTGGAAATAAAATTAGTAAAAAAAAAATTCGGTTTCTGAGTTTGATTAGAATTTGGACAATAAATGTTTTTTTTTAAAAAAGAAAAGGAATAATCATGACTTTAAATCTGAAGTCAAACTGACATGAATACAAGATGGAGATGAATACTTTGCAGATGGAAACCTCAAGAAAAACATACTTGCCATACAAGAAAATGCACAATACTTGTTAGTTTATCAATTCAATTTGACAATTAGTATTCCTATGTATGATAAAAAGTCATATGTTACAAATTTATTTTGTTAATTAGATAACATGAAGAATTTAAATGAAAAATTGAAACTTGAATTTTTAATTTTTCAACAAATTTGCGTTGAGATGCTTGAGTTGATAAAGTAGCAAAGTGAGATAGGTACGTTTTCATTTATTTTTGAAAAACATTAATTATATCTATTTAGGTTAAAAGTTGTTAAAACTTTAAGGTGCAATTTTTATAATAAGAAATGCATTTTGCTTTTATAAGATTAGCATACAAGCTGTTGTCATCAACAGTTAATTTTGAATAAATAATGTGATTTTTAAATTCAACATTAGTGGGTTTTGATGGAAAGAGGTCTTCTTTTATTGTGAGGTTAAATATTTGTGGAAATTATATAGAAATGTAGGTTTTGATGGAAAGGGGTCAAATTATATTTTTGAATAATTAATTTATTTAAATAAAAATAGTAACTGTAATTTGTAGTATTACTATAATTTTATATGAAAATGGGATATACCCTATTTTTTAGTAGCATTTGCACTATTGATTTATGTAATTCGAAGTGAAAACTATTATTCTGAAAAAATTTTTAAAACATCAATGTTTTTACAAATAAAAAGAAAAAGTAGTATACTATGTAGTTGATCCAAAAATTTAGGCTTTTTTTTTACCATAGCCATTACCATTTTTCAAATATTACACAATAAAGTACAAATTTTATGTAACATAAAAAATGTTTTATCATAGTATTGATTAATAAACATAAACGATTGTGAATTTATAGTTCATATTATTAATTTTCTTTGCTTAATGAAAGATTGTTAAAATTGATAATTGGTCAATAAAATATTCAATCAAACATTCATTGAATTCAAATTGTTTATCTTTATATACTATAATGTGATTTCAAGTGAACAATTATAATGGTTGTAATGATACCTCCGGTGATTCTTTTGATGATGATGATCTGTGGTTATGATAATAATCGTGTGATGTTTGTAATGCCACTAGGCAGATTTCAGATTGCGAAATCCTCTTTTCATGAAAGGGAACCAATCATAGTTTGTTAGAGAATGCAGTGGTTAATAAACTTGACAAAAGAGCCACAAGCCATCACGTTTTGGGTATACTGAGAAAACACTGCGTTAATTGACTCAGTGGCCTATAAATCAATAATATCTATTCATCCGATATTCACCTATGTACATTGGTTTTGAGTTCATATAAGGCCTTATTCTTATGTTACCAATGTTTTATAGGTTAGGATATAAAGGACCCCACAATTGAAGCAATTTCACATGGTATGTCAAAGATGCAAGCATAGACAGTTTATAAAGAACTAATCAAATTAAGAGTTTTTTCTTTTTCTTTGAAACACACACGTGATTGACTATATTATTTGTCTCTCGGGTTCGTTAATATATGGATGAACATGAAACATTTGCCTCTTGACAAATATTTTTCTTCGTCAAAGGCCGCAAATTAAGGAAAGAAATTTATGGAAATAAGCAAAATGAGTAGGATTAATTGCGTGACTAATAGAAAAGGTATAATAAGATGCGTGCTAGATGTCTACACCATAAAACCTCTGAGTATTTACTAATTCAATACTTTTATGAGGGATGTTACTAAAAAAATATAGATATACTTGTATTAGTGTAAGCACTAGCCCCAAATATTGTCTATACATACTACACCTAAAGTTAAGGCAATACATTCTATTTTTCTTATTTCTGTGAATAAAAATTGATAGAATTCATTGAATATAGATATCAAGGCTTTAGTTGACATATGTGAGGCATATTAGTTTTCGTTATGATTTAACATGCCACATGCAGTGAAAAACAAAATTTTTATGGCATACCAACAAAGGAAATGATAAAAGATCCATACATGAATAACTTTGGGAAACCAATAACTAGTTTAGTGTTCTTACTTTGAAAGTTAACCTCTTTTGATTCCAAACGAATTCTACAAGTAATTACTGTATGTAAACAAGTTCATAGAACCTTCAACACCTCCAACATGTCAAAAGAGCTGCATATTACGCGATCTCCCTCTATATTCACACACAAAAATCAACAATGGACAAAAGGGTGTTCTAGCACTCGAAAATCGACTGCTTGGTTGGGTTATGAGCGAAAAAACTTTTTTCACCTTTAGGGCTCAATGGACGTGACTTATGACTGCTAGGGTTAAGAGAAAAAATCAGCCCCTAACTCCCTCTTAAATTTGACTAAGGATGAAAGAAACAAGAGTAATAGAAGACCTAAAATTTAGCCTTATCTTCTTAACCTAATTTTACTTTAATTCAATCTCAATTCAAATTTTAATTCAAGTTTGAATTTTACAAGAGGATAACGATGAATACATAAGATATATTGTAGCCTTTTATTTCATGAATTAAGACATAATTTCAATTTGTCTTTAAGACAATTTTAAGAGGCATAATCCTACTTGATTCTTTCTTACTTACCCATGTATTTAAGCATTCAAAATATGCTATAAAAATACCAATAGGCCACCAAATTATTGAAACCAATTTGGGCTCCATGGATGTTAAATCATAACCCAAATTTGACTCAAATAAATGTCCATAAGATGATCCGATTATCTAACCAAATTGCAAATATTGATTTTACCGTTTTTGGCCTGATTTTCCATGTGTGATACTATTGGTCCATTTAATGTTTGCAATATGAATTATTAATTCCTAAAGATCATAAACACACTCTATCAAGATGTTATAACATTCTAAATTAAATGAAGATGTGATGAAATCCATTTGACCTAATGCAATCTGACATAGTTTCTTACCCTAAATGTCAGAACTACATAACACATGAAACAATCATCCTTATTAAGTGAATTTTTTTAGATAAATAACAAAACTCATTATTTCTTTTATGTGTGGCCACACACTTTCTAATTCACTAATCAAATGACCGATGAAATTTTCTCTCTCCTCAAATGTGGGTAATCCTTTCACTTTTCTCATGCTCTCTAACATGAACTAATGCATATCTAATCACACCATACTTTTCCTTCTATTATAGGCATGTTAGGTGTATGTTGAAGTATTCAAAAGTTTGTCTAAGGTTTCATAGAGATTTTTAGTTCAAGAACTCCAATTTAAGACTTGCACATGAGAACTACTTATGACTCTGAAGCATGTAATGTTCTTATTAGTGGATATAATCTAAATACCATGGGATAAGACTGAGACTCCTTAGCTTGCGAATTGACCTCGTTAATGTCTTATAAAATTTACAATGAAATTAGAATGATTGGGATCATTCCTAAACCAATATGGAAATCCCTTAATCTATAAATTTTTCTATAGGCAACCTTGCTGTAACTTACTCAGATTCTGTGTTTAATTTAGTTACACAATTTACTTTCAAGAGTTTTTATCATCTCATGACTTGAGAATATTCATCAACTATGAGTTCACAGTGCTTAGATCTTATGTATATGTGATACTTATCCTTAGACTTTTGATAGCTTACTTGATAAAGTCTATACAAGTGCTTATTTACCTCTACTCAAGTTGCTCTTTTGGTAAGCTTTGCTCTTGACGCAAAAGATGAGCCATCTTTGTTCAAGTTAGATATATCAAGAATACTCTTTGTACTTTGACTTAATTCAAATTAAACCAAAAAATATATCTTCATATATTTGGATACTTCGTATCAAATTGGTTTAACAAAAGTCAATAATTGATTAACACTTATTACCCATTACTTAAAGTAATGATAGAAAATTTTAAAATAAATAGGATAACATCTTTATATTTGGAACATGTTTTTGTTTGCTTTTGTGTACACACTATGTTTACCCTTTAATTTCTCATTGAAGCCAACTTTAATGACTATTTCATTCAACTAAGGTTTTTATGTAACGCCCCAAAAATTCTATGAGAATATTACGAGAATTCGGCTGAAAAATGCTGGAGGTTGGCCAGGAACGACAGGTCCGACAGCTACTGATGTTAAAGGGGTATGAGGGAGTCGACAGGGGTTCAAGCTCGCCTCTGCCCAACAACCCGCCTGGTAGGATACGTAGGAGAGGGGTTGGGGGTACTGGCCCATGGGCCTGTTAAAGTGGGTAAGGCCACCTGGGGTGAGCTGAAAAGGTCGTGGGCACACAAGTGTGGGCCAGGCCTCAACATTTATGTCTTAGGAATTTGTCCTAGATCATTTCCTCACTTTAGATAATCATTAGTACGTTATTTGGGCTAAAACTAGGTTTCTGGACCACATTAACGTATGTTTATCAAGCCATTAATGTACGCTATTAATCAGTAACTTTCCAGCAAATTTTAGACGAGAATGACGTAGGTTAATTTGCATATAACATACGTTATTTATATTAACGCACAATATTTATGAGTATAACATACGTTAATGACATACAACAACACTCTATCCACTTTTAAATTTCATATAAGACTTAACCTTTCCATACAAGTTTAAGGCATACTAAACAATGTTTTTAGCCTCTTAATCAACCATTTAAAAAATTTTTAAGCCACACACAACATTCTTAATTAATCAATCCAAATATAACACAATCATCATGCATTCATCATTTCCTTTCCGTTACCATGCATAACCACCTACCATTAATTCCCAACCAAACCACAAAACCTAACTTCCATAGTAAGCAGGAAAATTTCACAAACCTTCCAACTCTCCCCCAAACATAAATCAAATCTTCATTTATATATATATACAACCAAAATATGAATATCCATTATTTTTATTCCAAACCACTACACACACAACTTGCATTAGGCATACGAGAAATGAAACAACATGCATACTTACTTTATTTCGATCATGAGCACACATCATATTCCTCAATATTGCACCAATCACCATCATATCACAATAACTTCATATAACCCATACCACAATCATACAGATTCCACATAACCATACAAGATTATGGCTCTTCCATCCAATTCATTTAAGAACACATATACATCTCATTCAAGAATATAAAATACATATTACCATCATTTTAAAACCAATCAATACATGCAGATACAAACTTTATGCCATTCATAGAAATGTTATAAACGGCATTGTTATCATCAAATTTCCATCATCATACAACCTCACATAAACACACAAGCTCATACTCCATTTTACTCAAAACCATAAACTTCACACTACCATCATTCCATCAAGCTTATACAAGAACACATATAATCCAATCACAAGTTATGCTCATATCATAACCATAAACACCATACATTTTTTTTCCATGTAACTAATAAAATGTATGCATAATGAATGTAATGCCAATGCTTTTCCACACACAAATGCTATGCTCCAGAGCCTTAAACTTTGCAAGAGAGAGACTCCACTCAATCTCTGCGACTGTGGGAAATACCCCCTTTTTCATCGGGCCTAGCCCGGCATCGAGCTCTCGCCCTACCTAAAATCACAATTGGGCATTTCCCCTATTTTATCATAGAGAAGAACATCTCATCTTCTAGGGAAGAACATCTCGCCTTCCCTTTTATCATATCATTCTTCAGGCCTTGTCCGACATCGAGCTCTTGCTTGGCATAAACACAACATCAAGAGTGAAGCTCTTGTGTTCTCAAATATTGGGCTAATTCCTTTTTTTAATATGGAAGAAAACATGCCTTCCCTTTTACACAATGTGAGCCATAAGCTTCTTTTCACCTCAATGCATGAACATACATCGTGCTCATGCCAACACCACAATGGTTTGTATGAATACAACTCCATGCATTTCATCTCAAACTTTCTCAAAAACACATGCACATGAATGTTCCATAAATCATCCATATCACGCATAATCCACCATGCTCATAATAACCAAACTAGTGGCATAAACCTATATACACTTATGTAACTCAAAGAGAGTCATCACAAAGTCAATAAGGAACATTCATGTCATGCATATGAAAATATAAACATGATTCGTCACATCATTCTAAAATTTATAATCATGCATACCATACACAATTCATCATAAGCATCATACTTATGATCATACAACATTCTCATAAAGAACATACATCCACAAGCACCATGTGGTGTACATTTACACAATTCATACAACATTACACTTTTTCGTCCATTAGCCCTTAACCACTCATTCAAGGCATCACAAACCATTACTTAGCACAACATATAAGTTACTTACATGAAGTAACTTCACATTTCCCACACCATTAATGAAATTTGCATTCAAAGCATGCAAGTGTAACTCACATATCTCTTTCTAAACTATTCATATAATTTTTTTCCAAGGAATCACATAAACCACAAACAAGTCAAGTCTTACTTTTAGCTTGTATTTTGCTATCATTTCAACAAGAAAAACATTGTTCATAATAGTTTAATCATACAAAGCCAAGAATTCCATAGTAAGCGTCATAGAACACTTACCTTGCATTCTCACAGGCTCGATTCGACATAACTCCCCGATTCGGATTCTGTTTGTCGCCTTATTCTCCTCTCTTTGCTTTCAAACCCTAATCCGGAGAGAATCAGATGGAGGGATCATTGTATTGTTAATCCTCTGAAAATCCACGAGTTGATAGGTTATTTTAGTGTTTAGGAGGTTTAGATTGGTGTTTAAGAGTTGGGAGAATGTTTCGAACCTTTTAATGACATGTTCGAACCCCCGATAACGTATGTTTATTTTGCGATTAACGTACGTTTATTTTGCAATTAACGTACATTAGTCCAAATTCAATTATGGGCAAACAGGGAAGAATAATGTACGTTATTCATCCCCATAAACGAACGTTATTCATTCTGAATGAGGAATAACGTATGTTTATGGACAAATAAACATACATTATTTTCAATTTGTAGCACTAGTGTCCGTTTTCAACCTCCTTTCGATTCCCGACATACATATGCATATATATACATCATCCCACATTGAATTAAACATTAATCAACATTGAATTAGACCTTATTCAACATAAAATGGTTAATTTTTTGGGCGTTACAATTTCAATCTAAAAATTAGCCTCTCGTTGAGGTGGTAATCTTGGTAACTCATTAGGGAATAACTCAAGATACTCCCTTACTAGCTCTACGTCTTTCACCTCTAACTTTGGTTTATTCAATTCTATTACACAAGCTAAGAAAGCTTCACATCCGTCCCTCATCAGTTTAGCAACTATCACTGCTGAAATCAAACAGGAAGGAATAACCTTTTGCTCGCCTACTAGCAACACCTTTTGTTCACCTTCAACTTCAATTATCACTTCCTTTACATAGCAGTCAACCATAGCTCTATTTTTGGATAACCAATCCATCCTTAGGATAACCCTAAAATCAACCATCCTCAAAACAATCAAATTTGCTAGATACTCTAACTCACCAATCTTTAACTCGTAATTCATCAGTATATGTCTAACCATCACTATCCCTCTTATTGGCATAGAAACAACAACTACATATCCCATATGCTCTACACTACCACCTATCTGCTCTACTAAATCCTCACTAAAAAAGGAACAAGTAGAACCAGGATCAATCAACACTAGTGTATCATATGTAAAGATAGAAACTGTATTGGTGATGACGTTCAGATTATCTACTGCCTCATCCCTAATTATAGCAAAAACTCTGGCCTATGGTGCTACCCCTGATTGTGCGGCTGCTCCACCTAAACTGGCTCTAGATGCTACTCCTCCTCTAGAAGTAGAACTTGCTCCACGTCCACCTCTCCCTCGATTACCTCTAGTAGATGCAGTAGCCTTGTTATCACACACGCTACTCTGTCTAGAGACACCTCCTCCTTGAGACTCTTTCTTCTCTAGACAGTCTCTAGTAAAATGTCTTAGTAACACAAAGAATGAGTATTCTTCTAGTATAAGTACCTGTGCCTCGACTTTGGAAAGTAGGAGGTTTGATGGTATGAGTCCTCCCACCTCCTCTAGACTGCCTACTTCCTCCACTTGCTCTATGAGATGACCTCAAATTGGTTTTCTAGCATTTTCCAGCCGAACTAAAACCACCAGAAACCTTCTGTCTTTTTCCCTTTTGGCAACCCTCTTCAGCTAGCAACTCTTCTGCCCAGATGGCAGTCTCAAGAAAACTCTTATATGTGGGTAGCTTCATCTCAATCCTAGTATGAATATTAAACCTCAGTCCTCACTCAAATCTATCTCTCCTCTACTGATTAGTAGCCATATCCTCTGGTGCATATCTGGATAATCTAGTAAACTACGCCTCATACTCTGTTATTGTCATATCCTTCTGGTTCAGCTCAAGAAATTCTATTATCATTTTTGTCTAATAGAGTGGAGGGGTATACTTATCAGTAAACTTCTTCAGAAAATCATCATAAGTCAGCGTAAGAGGATTATTCTGACTATTCAAAATTGCCTCCCACCAATTCTAAACATTTTTCTCTAGTAGAGAAGTGTTATACCTCAATTTCTACTCTAGAGTACACCTCATGCAAGTAAGGATCCTCTTGGTATGTCTGAGCCAGTCCTTTGCCTCTACAGGATCAGTAGTGCCCTCAAACATTTTAGCACCCTGCTTTCTTATTTTGACAAAATTTTTATCAATGTTCAAACCCTGCTGACTTCCTAAAGCTCCTAGGCTTCTCATCTCTTCTGCATCATCTCTTAGAAAGTAGCATATACAGGATCATATGGTGGTACATTAGGTTGTGCAGGATGCTCATTCGGTGCTCGAGCGGATCCCTACCCCTTCATTGACTCTCTGGAATCATTGGTGTCATCGTGCTATAGGTTATCAATAGTCTCCATCCTAAAGAAAACACAAGCTCAAATCCTTTAGTTTGGCAAACTATGATGCAAATGAAAGCAGTTTTCTTGGCACATTCCACAGGAAATTTAATCCTTGCACTGATACTACTAAATGTAAGACCTATTTTTGTAAACCTTTATTTTCAAATAATTTATACGTTTCATAAATACTATTATAATCAAGTAAGAAGGAGAAGAATAAAATATTAATACATGCATTTTACAAAACTCGGCCCAAAACATTATACAAACAAATTATACTTTTGCGGAAGCTGTAGTATAGTTTGAAAACAAATTTCAAACTCATATGCATGTATATACAAATTATGTACAAATATGTACAATCACAAAATCCAAAACATCAAAATCGGAGCCAAGACCTCAAAATCTCGTATCGATGTGCTCTCAGTGCACTGCAAATGTCTGAGTTTGGTAACTATCTACGATCTTCACAACATTTCAATTTACCCAAAACATGTGAGTATTTTCAATACTCAGTTGGTGCTTTTACACACTTAACAAAGTAGTTAATGCATAAGTAATCGTTTCTTATTACGATTTAAGTACATTATGCAATAGGAATAACTGTCCTATTAATTACAGCTCAATTATGTGTTTAACTCTTTGTTTAAAATTTTGTTCAGTGTGTTCTCCAGGTGGCACGGTCGTGCCATGTTGAGCACAAAGGTCATGCTCATCAATCTATACAAAATAGTTCAAGTAAGGCTCGTGGTGCCAAAATTGATCTCAGCATGATGGCGTGCTGATCAGCACGAGGGTCGTGCTGACTTTCAGTTTTGTGCAACTCACACTGATTTTAAGGAAAACACAGTGGCAAACATGTTCATAAAGGATAGTTTTTAACTCAAATATTATATAAACCATTTTCATAGTAAATACACTCCATATTAGCACATCATATCTCACACATGCTTACTCCTATTGCCAAAACATATCATATATGTACATAGCATAAGAACAAACACTCAACACTCATATAACACTAATAGCAATAGCAAATAAAACCATATCATAAACCTTAGCATTCATACAATTACCATGGCAATCAAATAAGATTACTTAATATGAATGCATTAAAAAGTGTAAATGAAATGCCAATGCAAATCAAATGCGATATTGCCCAAGGTATTTCTTTTCTTTTGTTTTTTTTCTTTTTCTTTTTCTTTTTCTTTTCTTTTTCTTTTCTTTTTCTTTTCTTTTCATTCTTCCCTTGGTCCCAGACCGACATCGAACCCAGTTTGGCATCGATCTCTCGCCCAGAATATCCTCGGTCCCAGACCGACATTAAAATCTCTCTCGAAGTCATCATTGGGCCCGATCCAGCATCGAGATCTCTCTCGGTATAAATCACGGCCACGTGTCACATTCAATGCTAATGAAACACATGGATGAATCAAATACACTCATTATAGCCAACATATCTCATATCCAATGCATACTCATGCATCATAATAAAATGGTATCATATGCTCATTATTAAAGATATTCACACGCTTTCCATATATTTCGTAACTCATAAAAACATAACACATATGGACATCAAAGGCATAAGCCATCAAAGAGCATAATCATACCATTTTACTAGGAGGAAATTGAAGCATTATCATGCCATCAATTCATTAATATCAAAACCATACATAACTCATCAATAAACATATCACTAAACAAATGCTTATTCATTCAAATCACTCATATATGAGCATATACATAAAATCCTACATATAGCCAATCAAAACATGTATCAATCAAGAACATCCAACTTCATTCATTCTCAAGTATGATTAACCATACAGATGCAAGACTTGTAATGGTAAGTGTAAATGACACTTATCTCGTAAAACTTGCGAAGTAGGCCTTAGGTCAACTCTGATCCAATGTTCGTAAGGCACCTCCTATACAAAAGTCATCACATAAGACTATCAATTAGCTCATTCCATATATGTAAACTGAAATTACAGCCTTTATTAATCAAACTCTTAAGTTACCCTCTTAATGTGACGCCCCAATTCGAAAAATTCATTTTTATATATAAAGATGGAAAATGCCCTATATTTGTTTTCTTTTAAAAGCATTACATTCAATCAGACAAGTTGTGTATGAGAGAGGAAATAGAAGAATGGCTTTCGATGTATTAATACAAAACATTTGTTCATCAGAGTTTAAAATGCGGAAACTAGGAAAATCATTTAATATGACAATTTATAAATCTCATCTATACTAACATGCGTATAGATACAAAACATGCAC
>CANYCX012732510.1:0-11794 GCA_948193385.1 Breynia disticha f. nivosa
AGTAAGCGTAAGAACACTTACCTCGGATATGAGCAAAACTCAATTATTTTAACATGGAATCAACCTCCGGTCGATTGTCTTATGGATCCTCCTATACGAAATAACATATATAAATTCATTAAATAAACATTATCACATTAATTATTTACTTAGAATCATCAAATCATCCTTTGTCTACCTTAAATCAACCATTCTTCATAATCTCCTTCATGACTAATGTTTCCAAAATCCATCCATTCAATGATTCCCTCTTCTAATTCATACACAATGATTTATTCAAGTTCTAATTACTCAATAACATGTGCTTCCAGCATCAATTCCAATCAAACACACTCAAGTATCAAATTTCACAATTTTCTGCATAAACCTTATGTAAACCCTATGTTTTCCACTCTTTTTCTCAAACCCTTCTTCCTAAAACCATTCTTATCATATCCTTAACATCACTTCCTGTAACATCCCAGATATTTTTCGTCGGAAAATGACAATAAATAAATGTTTAACCATTATATGAAAGGTTGACATAAGGTTTACAAGGAATAATTAAAGAAAAATCAAGAAATGCTGAAAAGTGGCAAGTACGCACGGTGGGCACGAAGAATGCATCCTTAGCACGACCACATGTACTCCACATGCCACCACACGTGGATCTCAGTTTTGCTAAAAAAAATGTAACTTTCGATCGACGAAGCGGCAAGAACTCATTTTACCTTTCCAAACTAAAACCCTTGTAGAGAAAACACCATAGAAGGCTGAGAAAACATCAGGTGAGTTGATGTTTACAAAGAGAATAAGTGATTTCTTGCAAGAATCAACAAGGTAACTATGATTGATAGTTGGTTTATGTAAGGTTTACAAAGAGGTTATGAAGAGTGTATTGATCTTTGATGATTTAGAATGATTGAATAGAAATTTTTGTTGGACATACATGTGGTTAAGTGTAGAAAGTGGAATGATTCTTTGTGAATGACTTTAGAGATGAAAATCATAGAATAGATGGATTTGAGGAAGATTAGGTTTAGAAAGGATTTGTTGGAAATGTTGACATATGGCAGATTTCAGGATTGCAAGTGATGCTTTGATGATTCTTTACTTGGAATTTAATGTATGGATGATTGATTAATGTAGTGTATATGATTTCTCACATACAGGGGGATTTTTACGCTGCAGAGTATTTTTTGAACCGTGTTAGATTGTTGATATGCTTTATTTCGAGGTAATCGTTCTTACGCTTACTAAGTTGATTCGTAAACTATGATAATTGGGCTTCAGTATAAGTAATGATATCTGGCGTATAAGGAATTGTTGAGATTTCTAGAGTTAGACGAATCAATATTGATAATGAGTCAGTGAAATGGATTAAGTATATGATGATGTGGATGATTTTATGATACGTTAATGAAAATGAGAAATGATGACTAATATTGATATAGTATTGACATTAAAATGGATAAATGTATTTCTAACTGATTCTTTGTTGATTATTGGATTTGGTTAGAGAAAAACCTTATAGACTTTTTGATAAATGTTGACATTTGGTAACTTGTTTTTATTATGTTTTACCTGTGTGGTATTACTTGACTGGATATAGATTGACTACCTGTGTGGTATTGTTTAATCTGCTCTATGTGAGTTGTTTTGTGTGCTATGCTATATGTTGTGTTGTGCGTAGAATGAATGTCATTCAAATGCTGGGTGCTGATATGAATGTCATTCATACATATATATATTCATATATGACATAAACATCTGTGTGACACGAGCCTGTGTGGATATATTATTCCTATGTGGATAAAGGATTTACTGTTTGTTATCCTGGACTTACTGTGTGCTATTTTCCATATTTACGAGCTTTGCTCAGAGCTGTGTGTTCAGGCTATATGTCATAACTCTGCTGTGTTCGATAGAGGATTTCAACTGCTGTGTGCTATGGTGGACAAAACCCGGGGCATTTTGTGTGAATTTACATTATCATTTTATTTCATACACTTACATTCAAATGTGTATGATATATGATTGATCTTGTATGGATACAGTTACCTGTATGGTCTGAATTGATCTGTGTGATCTTACTAAGGTTGTATGCTATATGTTGTGTGTTATATTGAAACCTTATTGATCCAGATGAGTTAGATAAACCTGTGTGGCTGATTGCTATGTGCTGATTGATATCTGTGTGATTTGTTTGACTAGCTTACAGGGATACCATAGGGAGAAGATAAATAAGCATGTCCTCGTGCTTATTTATATTTTTTCCGTGCACATCATTTAAGTTATGTATAAGCTAAAAATCCTTACTGAGTATAGTTTATACTCACCCCGTTTATTATTTTAAATGACTGTGCATATCGTAGGTAGCTGCTATTACTGGACAACAGAGATGATTAGTGTTCTCCGAGCTTACGTCAGAGGTCGAGCTCCAATTTACATTTTTGATATTTTGGTTTTGTACATATGTTGTACATTTGTATATATATACAGGATTTTAGTTTCAAATGTTTTCAAACTTATTTTGCTTCTGCTGGTATTTTGTTTTAAAATGTAACAGATTGGGTCGGGCTCTGATATCATAGCATGTATATATCTTTTATTTTTTCTCTCTCCTCTGTTTTTTTAGATTTGATTTCATATCATTTCTTTAAATTATAATGTTTATCAGGGAAATCAGATTTTGAAAATGAGCTTCACACTTCTAGTTTCTTCTACTTAAATCTAGCATTTCCAGCAACAAAACCTCAATTAAAAACTAACTAAATCAGCAAATACCAAAGCATAAACCTTACTTACACCTTATACTACTAACCTTATGACTTTGGATGGATGATTGCAAAATTTAAGCTAAAATCACTTCTTTTGCTCCAAATCTCACATTTCCCAACTCTCTCTACCTCTCTTTTGCTCTGGAATTGAGGGTTTGGCATCTTATGTTTCTCTTAATGTGTCAATTGTTTGATTTATATGTTTTTAAATATTTTAGTAGACTACACGTGGTGGGCAGTGAACTACGCGTTGTAGTGCCCACAACACGTACTTTGCTATTTTCAGCATTTCTCCTTTTTCTTGGTTATTTCACCTTGGTTTATCCATTAATCATTCATTTATACACTCAACTAGTTTTGCTAATTCACACTCATGTAGTTTAAGTCATATCTTATATTTCTTCATTCCAATTTTATCATTCATATAAGCATACAACTTAACACCACTAATCATTACCTTCCCACCTTGGTTTATCACAATTTAAGCCATTTTTTAAGTTGAAATGGTTTGGGGAACGGTCTGGGTGAACTGTTTGCCAAACCTTTTGGATTGACCCTATGATTCTGCCTAGTTCAACTATATTGAAATGGTCAGGCAAACTGTTTGCCAGGATGCTTTGATTTCCTCAAAATGCTTCTAGAACTTAGTTTCCAAGTTAAGGTTGTGAAACTGACTGGGAAACAATCTACCCAGGTCGTTCACACCTAATTCTAACCATAAATGACTCCTTTGCATCACAAACAACTACACCAATTATATTCACATTTGCCCACACATGTCAAACACCATTTTGATCAAACAACACAATTCCACACTTAGAATCACATATCAAAATCACATATTTATAAACACAATCATTAACTTCAAATCCATAACATGCCATTACCTAACCTTTCCATCATCACACATGATTACACAAACATTAAACCAATCAATCAATAAATATTACACAGATATTCACACATCGATCATATTTATATCAACACGACATTATCATTCCCTTCAACCATAACACCCCAATCCACAACATTTTATAATCATGGTCATAATTAGACAATGCACTCAAATTAACAAAAACAACATAGTAATTTATATGAATGCTTGTGATGCGTGCACATGCAAGTTATGCAAATCTTTTCACATTCTTGGGTACTGAATCTCTTTTCATAAGTTTGCATACACAATGCCAAAATCCTTCAACGCATTCTCTTGCGGACTCTCAATGACCTTTCTCGCATCCTCTTATAAGCTCTACGTGCCTCCTCTGCATCCTTTTGCGGGCTCTAAATGCAAAGTACAATATGATGACATGCTAATGAATATGCATACAGTAACATCCTGCAATTTTTCATCGTAAATTTATGAAAATAAATGTTTAAACATCAAGATATAAAGTTATATGAAAGCTTGATATAAGGTTGACACGAAATAAACGAAAAAAATCGGAGAAATGCTCGAAATAGGAAGTACGCACAGTGGACAGTAAACTACGCACAGTCGGCATGACCACGCGTAGTCCCCTATCCACGGCGCGTTGATCCCTGTTTGGCTGAAAAAATATAAGTTACGATGTTTTGAGAATTGAGTATTCACCTTCATTTACCAAAAATTTTTCAGAACAAAATACCAGCAGGGGAGCTAAGAAAAGAAGGGTTTTGATCAGAGAAAGTGATTTGGGGTCTTATTTTTTGCCTAGGTTGATTAAGGTAAGATGGTAGCAAAGTTTGGATGTTTTACTTTAGGTTGATGTAAGTTTATGGTTTGTGATTTGCTGAGTCATATGAAGTTTTTGGTTGTTAGAATGATAGAACAATGTGTAAAAAGCTTGTATTGATGTTATGTATGTGTTAGAAAAGGAATTAGGAAGAAGAGTCAATGGAAAAGTGTGGAAAACAAAGGTTTACAAATGGTTGACTACAAGATTTTGGAAACATTGATAAATATATGTTTTGAATAGATTTTGATGCTGGAATCATATGTTAGTGAATGATTAGTACTTAAATGACATTATGGAAAGTGGTTTTGATAAGATAATTTTTTATGGAATAGAACTTGGTATGGTTAAGTTATAAGAAAAGAATGATAAATGGTTGACTTAGAGTTGATAATACTTGTTTTGATTTTTGAAAGAATATGGTAAATGTTTAGTTAATTTCCTGTATGTTGTGAATTACATACAAGAGGATTTTTATGACCAAAGAGTGGTTATTGAACTGTGTTAGCTTAAATGATTTTGCTTGTTTCGAGGTAAGTGTTCTTATGCTTACTAAACTGATAAATAAACTATTTTAATTAGGCTTCTTTATAAGTAATGATAGTTGGCCTATAATGAATTGTTGAGATTGCTAGAGTTAGACGAATCAGACTAAAAGTGAATTGAATGAATGGATTGATGATAAGTTGAAATGGATGAGTTATGATATTGAAAATGATATGTTTGTTAAGTATTGACATATAGTTGACATGATACCTATATGCTATGTTTTAATTGAGACAACGAGATATTGTACCTGTGTGGTATACGATTATTATGCAATATTGATATGATTTCTTTGTTTTTACTATGTGTTATGAACGATATTAAAGAAAGCATGATAATATGAACCTGCGTGGATATGATATGCTCTGTGTGAGCTATATTGTGTATCACTATGAATGATGTTCATATTGATTTCATTCATACATTTGCATATCATATACTGTGTGACACAAGCCTGTGTGGCAAGCTTGTGTGGCAATTTTTATGATACTCTTGTGTGGACTTTCTTGTGTGGATTAAAGGATTGAGTTGCATGTTGTCCTAGACTGAGCTGTGTGCAGTCCACAACCTCTATTGTGTGGTACAGAGGTATTATCTTTGTGGACTGAGCTGTGTGCGGTCTGATACCCGGGTCATCCTGTGTGGTATTGCGTTAGCATTTCATATCATACATTTACATTCATATACGTATAACGATATGATTTTCATCCTGTGTGGACAATTGAGACTGTGTAGTTTGTATATCTTATCCTGTGTAGATGTTAACCTATGTGGTTATACATATGTTATCCTATGTGGATGATAACCTGTGTGGTTATATTTGCTATCCTGTGTGGATGTTAAACTATGTGATCTGACTTACTATTTCCTATGTGCATTATTGATCTCTATGTGAGATAAAACCTATGTGGTTCAAGAATGTTGTGTTCTATCTCCCTACTGTTATGTGTGAACTGCTTATTATCACTACCTGTGTAGTTAGATATTTTGTATGAATTGATCTGTATGATCTAAAGACTATTATGTGCTATATTAAATGATCGTGTGGTCTTACTGAGGCTGGGTGCCAGTTTATTGTAATGTTGTGTGCTATATTGAGATCTTATTGATCCAGATGTGTTAGATATATATATGTGTGGTTGATTGCTGTGTGCTGTTTAGTATCTGTATAAATTGTTTGACTAGCTTACGGGGATGCCAGAGGGAGAAGATAAATAGGCATGTCCTCGTACTGATTTATAGTTTCCACTGCACATCATTTAATTTATATAAGCTAACAATTCTTACTGAGTATATTTTATACTCACCCCTTTTATTGTTTAAATGATTGTGCAGGTTTAGTAGGATTTTGCGAGGAGGATTCGAGCACGTATTTGAGCAAATATGGATTATTTGTAAATAAATATCTAAAGTGAATTTGTTTGAGTGTATTTCAACTATATTGATTGTAAAAGTTGATTAACTCTTTTCTATATCCATGTTTGTTTTTAAAAGGTTTCGAAAGATTGGATAAATGATTTTACATTTGGAGATTTAAAATTTAAAATTGGGAATGGTTTTGAATATTTGGAAAATAATGGTTTTAATTTTGAGTCTCACATTTAGTGGTATCAGAGTAGGGATTAGATATCCTTGGGAGAGATACACTACTTTTTGAAACATATACATGATTTTGACTTTGAAACCAATGATTGAGTTTTGAAAATTATGAATGGTTTCAGAAAAATCTTCGTGCTCCGACCTCGTGAAATCCTGGAAAATTGCTAAGGTATATTTCCTTAAATTGTAATTTAAAAGTTCTTTTTGAACGATACTTGAAGGTTGAGGGCCAAGAATATGATTGACAAGGATAATATGTGAAATGAATTTATATAAATGTACGTACATGCCTGGATTGGTTAGGTTAAATACTATGTGTTCTTAACCTAAACTACTTTGCAGAAGGCATGAAATGATTGAGGTGCATAAAAGTTGTCTTATATACTTAATGTTCATGAAATGTAAATTTGAATTTGTGTGAGAAGATAAGTTGTGATAAAAATTCATTGATAGTACCGAGCAAAAACTCCAAAGAAAAACTATCAGTCAAAAATTTCGACGAAATACCATGGAAAGAGCTTTAAAAGAAAAAGATTTAAAACCTTGTTGTAGGTAACCAGTAATTGCCTTTTTACAATGTATACATTGAGATAAGTGTTTTACATTATACATATCCTAAAGTGCTAACAATGGATGTTGTTTCTGTTTGAAATGTTAAGGCGATTTTTTAGGTAATGACGAAATCTAATGTAAAGTGTGCTTATATTACCTTAAACTAAAATGAATTGAATACTTTGAAATTCAGCATGTCCATTGTGCTGATATGCGCGTCCACATGCTGTAAGAAAATTCTGAACACGAATATGAGCATGAGAGCTAAGTTATAGCAAAATGTTCCATGTTCTAATTTGATAACATATAGAAGTATACATAGTTTCAGAACTCTGTAATGACTGTTCTTGAGAAAAAAGTTTAAGAACCTTGAAAGAATGTTAATAAGTGAAGAAAAGCTTAATGGCAGGAATAAGTTTGAATGATAGCACAGGTATACCTTCAAAGAATGAATTATATTGGCTTATGCTTTGCTTCTAATGATGAATGATTTTATAAGTGATATAAGTTAAAAGAACATGAAAATGGTATGTTCTTATAAGCATTCCTATACTTACTAACAATCTTATTAAGTAATAACTTGTATGTTGTTTGGAAACTTAAATGAATGCTTATAAACTCTGAAAGCTTAAGTAAGTGATTCTACGCTTACGATTGATTATATGTAAGTATTCTTATGCTTACTATGGTGTTGATAAGTATTCATATACTTGATCATGTTAATTAGGAAAAGAGAATGAATATAGATAAAGAAGGTTCATATATGTTCTTATGAACACTTTTAAAAGTGTAATATGATTTCTTGTTTGTGTGAATTAATATGAACCTGAATATTGTTGGATTGGTATGCAGTATGAAAATATGTGTGATTGACATAAATGTCGTGGTTGACATATACATAAATGTCTTAGTGGCCATATAATTGACCGTATCCTTATGGTTGATTATTGATTAATAACTTGCAAAGCTTAGTTACTTGTTTATTGTTTCAAAGCTAAAGGTTTATTATATATGACATGTTCTTAGGAACATTAATGTGATTTTACTATGACTTGCGACTGATTTGGCATATGATTTTATTTGCCTTGCTGTTCATATTTATGGACTATGTTTGACTGGATTCGTATGCTCTTATGCCATGTTGATTTTGGGTTGATATGAGATTGATTGACATGCTCTTTTGTATTTGATATCTTGATTGATATTCATACGAGATTGAGATATTTATGAAAGCATATGATTGCTTTGTTGAGCATATTGAGAATACGTGATTGAGTTATTGATATATGAATGCGTTGATCATTCATTATGTTGCATTTACTATGTGACACAGATATTGAAATACAGGCTAGGCCTAGTTATATTCCGAGTTGGACTCAATGCTGACTAGGTACAATGCTGGTCTAGGACCGAAGGAAAAATGAAAAGAAAAAGAAAAAGGAAAGAGAGTGATACCGGGTCATTTTGTATATGATTGAATTGACATTCATATGCACTTTTGCGATTGGCATTCATATATGATATATTTGATTTATGTTCCTTGATATATGACTGCTGGAATGATGACTATGAACTATATGATGATTCTTTATGTGTAGTGTGTTTTTAGTATGTTTGGGTTCTTTCTGAGATAAAATGCAAACAAGTGTGATATATGTGTTTTCGCATAAAAACACTGTTGATATGATAAATGTTTATATTGGTTATGCTGAATTGCAAATAGAACTTGTTTGCTGAGAATTGATAAATAAAACTCAGTACACCTTATGAATGAAATCATAAGAAAGGAGAAAAGATACACGTATGTAACGTGTTCTAGATTAGACCATATGAATATGAAATGATTAGTTGATCATGAAATGGACCTAACGTTGGCACCTGACACGACCTCATGTCTATATAATTAATGTCATGTTGAACTTAAATTGTTCAGTTTAGTGTTTTGGCACGCCTTCGTGTCAAACTTATGTTAGATAAAGAATTTTGTGCCAAATAACATGACAATTATGTCTAATTTAATCACGCTATGTTTATTACTACAAATGGAACTAAACGAAAGGTACCAAATGTAAGAACGAATATAATAAGGTGTCAAGCAATAAACTATGCTACATGTTAATAGAAAGAAAGAAAATTGTATGTAACAGTGTTTCTTACTATGGTTATGGCATCTGTGCTATAGATTGATGAAACTAGTGAAAACATGAAAATATCAAATTGAGAATCATGATGTTGCGCTGTCGTCGCAAGAATTTACGAGGAATATAGTATGAAAAGGGAAAACAATATGAGAATGAAAAGTATGAGATAAGTGAAATTTAAAGTCAGAGTTTATGCTAACTAGATTATTATCGTATTGAGAGAGAGTATTTGAAAAAGGGAAAGTGAAAATGGTTGAATAATTGAGAATTTTGAGGTAAAATTCTTGAGGTTTGCTCTTGTTCGTCTCTTTTCTTTAGCATAATGCCAAGAGTATCTCTTGATTATGGAAATGATTGTTGGTTTCCTTTATCCTCTTCTTGACTAAGGTAAAATAGTTTGTCTATTTTAGTATTCATCTCGTATATATAAATTTCTTTCTTATTAACTGCCTTGGGCTTGTTATCTATCTTGGGTTGGCATTACTGATAGAGTAAAGTGCATGAACATAGAGATATCTGTGAATGATATTGACCAAATACTGAAAGAGATATGATGAGAAAAATATGATGGTGTTTCTATTACGGATTATGAATTTTTATGATATACAAGATGTGAAAATGGTTTGTGATAAGAAACCTTAGTTTTGACGAGTTAGAGTGAAACTGATGAGAAGTTATTTCAGTTGAGAGTGGAACCACAATTGGCAAGAATATTCTTATAATATGACTATTATGAATCGTGTTTTGGTAGATGCCTTGATTGTCAGTACATTAACAAGAAAAGTAAGTCGCTTGACTTAGGAATACCTTGATTTGAAATTTCGGGGATGAAATTTTCTGAGTGGGGGAGCATTGTAACATCCCAGAAATTTTTCGTCGTAAATTTATGAAAAATAAATGTTTAAACATCAATATATAAAGGTATATGAAAGGTTGATATAAGGTTGACACAAAATAAATGAAGAAAATTAGAGAAATGCTGGAAATAGGAAATACGCGCAGTGGACAGCAAACTATGCGCAGTTGGCACGACCACGCGTAGTCCACAATCCACCACGCGTGGATCCCAGTTTGGCGAAAAAAAATATAAGTTACGATGTTTCGAGAATTGACTATTCACCTTCATTTACCAAATGTTTTCTAGAGCAAAATACCAGCAGGGGAGCTGAGAAAAGAAGGTTTTTTATTGGAGAAACTGATTTGGGGTCTAATTTCTTGCCTAGGTTGATTAAGGTAAGATGGTAGCAAAGTTTGGATGGTTTACTTTAGGTTGATGTAAGTTTATGGTTTGTGATTTCCTGAGTCATATGAAGTTTTTGGTTGCTGGAATGATAGAACAAAGTGTAAAAAGCTTGTATTGATACTATGTATGTGTTAGAAAAGGAATTAGGAAGAAGAGTTGATGGAAAAGTGTGGAAAACAAAGGTTTACAAAGGTTGACTACATGATTTTGGAAACATTGATAAATATATGTTTTGAATAGATTTTGATGCTGGAATCATATTTTAGTGAGTGATTAGTACTTAAATGACACTATGGAAAGTGGTTTTGATAAGATAATTTTGTATGGAATAGAACTTGGTATGGTTAAGTTATAAGAAAAGAATAATAAATGGTTGACTTAGAGTTGATAATACTTGTTTTTATTCTTGAATGGATATGGTAAATGTTTAGTTAATTTCTTGTATGTTATGAATTACATACAGGAGGATTTTTATGACCGAGGAGTGGTTATTGAACTGTGTTAGCTTAATTGATTTTGCTTGTTTCGAGGTAAGTGTTCTTACGCTTAATAAACTGATTCGTAAACTATTTTAATTAGGCTTCTTTATAAGTAATGATAGTTGGCCTATAATGAATTGCTGAGATTGCTAGAGTTAGACGAATCAGACTGAAAGTGAATTGAATGAATGGATTGATGATAAGTTGAATTGGATGAATGATATGTTTGTTAAATCTTGACATAAAGTTGACATGATACCTGTGTGGTATGTTTTGATTGAGATAACGTGATATTGTACCTGTGTGGTATACAATTATTATGTAATATTGATATGCTTTCTTTGTTTTTACTATGTGTTATGAACGATATTAAAGAAAGCATGATAATATGAACCTGTGTGGATATGATCTGCTCTGTGTGAGCTGTACTACGTATGAATATGAATGATTTTCATATTGATTTCATTCATACATTTGCATATCATATACTGTGTGACACAAGCTAGTGTGGCAAGCCTATGTGGCAATTTTAATGATATTCCTATGTGAACTTTCCTGTGTGGATTAAAGGACTGAGCTGTGTGTTGTCCTGGACTGAGCTGTGTGCTGTCCTGGACTAGGCTGTGTGCGGTTAGAAACCTCTCTTGTGTGGCACAGAGGTATTATCTTTGTGGACTGAGCTGTGTGTGGTCCGATACCCGGGTCATCCTGTGTGGATTTGCATTAGCATTTCATATCATACATTTACATTCATATATGT
>CANYCX012732664.1:0-16121 GCA_948193385.1 Breynia disticha f. nivosa
TGTTTATGTTAATGAATGTATTGTTTTTCAAATTAAGCTTTGAACTTATTATTTATTATTCAAAAACAACATGATGCTCGGGTTTAATTATTATTTTGAATTTAAGCAACAAAATGGTTCAAGGTAATAATTGAATTTGGGTGTCACATTAGGTATCCCGAACGTGAATGATAAATAGTCACATTTGTGTTACCTTAAATTAGTTGTCCTAGTTAGCACAGAACCCAAGTCATGAATGTTATTGACAGGAATCACGTTGGACTTATGGTCGTGACTCTCTCATCTGCAGTTCATAAAATTTAATGCACAGTTGCATTGTCACATTACTTTGCACATTCATTTTCTCACAATATGAAGCAACACTTTCTAGTCAAACAAATCTCTCCTTTTCCTAAACCACGTTCTTCTACTTCCTCACTATAATGCCAAAAAGAATTAAAGAAATAAAATAAAATAAAGAAAACATAGCTATTAGCAAAAAATATTGGGAAACAGATTCACATAAATAAAAGCATACTTGGATGCAATCTTTTAAGTATGTGGATCCGTACAAGTCACCTCATAACTATGTACAGATTACCTCCTAGTTTAACGTCTTTGCGGACCTAAATAGTTTAACATCGTTTTGGACAGAAATTGATAGGACTCATGTGCAAAGTTGAAGGATAATGGCTGCTAAAACAATGTCCCCTATGTAGTAGTGCTTAAGGCGCTGTCCATTCAAAAAAAATGATGGCTGATTCGGTGCTTGGATGTCAACGGCGCCATGTGCATTCACTTTAACCACTTGGTAAAGCCATGACCAGCAAGATTTCAGCTTTCCTAGAAAAAACTTGTACCGAGAATTGTAAATACGGGCATTCTTATAAGACTCTCTCTGAATCTCTTCCAAATCATTCAGTTGCGACATGCGCCTTTTGCCAGCTCGATGTAAATTAAAGTTTAGGGTCTTGAGTGGTCAAATGCTTTGTGCTCTAACTCCACCGACGAGTGACATGGCTTTCTGTACACAAGTCAAAATGGAGACATGCCAATTGGAGTTTTAAATGTTATCCTATATGCCCACAAAGCATCATCAATCTTAATTGCCCAATCCTTTCGTGTGGCATTCACTGTTTTCTCCAAAATTTACTTTAATTTCCGGTTTGATATCTCAACTTGCCCCCTAGTTTATGGATGGTAAGGTGTGGGTAGTCGATGGTAGCAACCATACTTTCCCAGAGTGCTCAAAATTGATGGTTGTTGAACTGAACTCCATTGTCACTAATGATAGCTCGGGGCACTCCAAACCTCATAAAGATGTATTTCCTAAGGAATTTCACCACTGACTTGGCCGTGTTGTCTGGGAACGCAATTGCTTCCACCCACTTGGAGACATATTTTACGGTTACCAAGATATTAATCATTTTCAAAAGACTTTGGAAACGGGCCCATAAAGTCCAAAATCCAAAGATCAAATAACTCTACTTCCAGAATCCTAGACTGGGTCATCTCTTATCTCTTCCCATTTGTTCCCGTTCTTTTGGCATTCATCACAAGTCCTCACAAATTCTCGTGTATCTTTGAAGATTGTGGGCTAGAAAAAACCACTCTAGAGAACCTTAGCAGCTGTGCAATCCAGACTATAATGTCCTCCACATGGTAGAGCATGACAGTGCTTCAATATTGAGGCCACCTCCTTCTTTGGCACACATTGCAGCACAATCTGATTAGAACAATTCTTGAAGAGGAATAGATCATTCCACATGTAATGTTTAACCTCTGCAAAGAATCATTGTGTCTTATGAAAATCAAAGTTGGCTTTTTTCTAGAACACAAGTAGTTGGCTATGTTGGCATACTAAGGAAATTCCATTTCTACTTCTCCAATGATCATGATGCTCTCATCTGGAAAGTTATCGGTAATTGGCCCCTCACTTTCTCTTGGCCCTTCTAAGTGCGACAAGTGGTCCGCTACCACATTCTCACATCCCTCCTTATCCTTGATCTCTGAGTCCAAGTTCTGAAACAGAAGGATCAATCTTATCAACCGTGGTTTCGTCTCCTTCTTTGTCATCAAGTACTTGGTAGCGAAATGATCGGTGAAAACAATGACCTTCGATCCCACCAAGTATTGCCTGAACTTGTCCACTGCATACACCACTACCAATAGTTCCTTTTTCATTGTAGCGTAATTCTTTTGTGCTGGATTCAGGAGTTTACTCTCATAGTGTATCACATGTGGCTTGCCAGCCTTCCTTTTGTCCCAAAACTGCACCAATAGCAAAATCACTGGCGTCGCACATGATCTCAAATGGCATAGTCCAATCCAGTGGTGAGAGTATTGGTGCTGAAGTTAAAGCATGCATCAACATGTTAAAAGCTGCAAGACACTCTGAATTAAAATTAAATGGTGTATCCTTTAGAAGTAATGCACAAAGTGGCTTTGTGATAGAAGAAAAACCTTGAATGAAGCGTCGATAAAAGAGGACATGGCCTAGAAAGCTGCGGATTCCTTTTATAGAGGTAGGTGGTGGCAATTGGTCAATTACCACTACCTTGGCTCTATCCACTTCAATGTCATCAATAGAAATCTGGTGCCCTAAAACAATCCCTTCCTTTACCATGAAATGACATTTCCTCCAATTTAGCATCAAATTAGTTTCCTTACACCTTTCTAGGACACATGCTAAATTCAAGAGGCATTCATCAAAATTATTTCCAAAGACAAAAAAGCCGTCCATGAATATTTCAATTATGTCCTCAATCATATCCAAAAATATTGCCATCATTCAGCTTTAGAAAGTGGCGGGTGCATTATACAACCCAAATGATATACGTCGATAAGCAAAAGTACCATAAAGTGGTGAGTGCATTATACAACCCAAATGATTAGGAATAAAATCCTGATGTGCTTCTAGAGCCAACTCTTCATGCGGTAGTGTTTAGGAAAGCAATTCGCCATTGAGCTCCATGATCTCCTATAGGAAAGCTTCATCTCCATCATTCCTGGTCATGCTAGATGCGATGTCTATCTCTAAAGAGTCCCTTGTGTGTACCTAGAAAATGTCCTGTACCAATCCATCCACTAAATCTATCCAGAAGCACTCATCTTCCTCAATAGCTGGGCAATGAATAGCTTGATAAACATTGAAATCATGCGTCTCACTACGCACTTTCAAAGTGAGCTTTCCTTGTTGAACATCAATCATTGCCTTCTGGTGGCAAGTAATTGTCCCCCCAAAATAATAGGAATATATGGCTCACCTCCCACATCTAGCACCAGAAAGTCTACTGGAAAATAAAATTTCCCCACTTCAACCAAAACATCTTCAACCTTTCCTTAAGGGAATTTAATGGAGCGATCAGCTAGCTGGGGAGAATTGGTGCATAGTTTGAGGTCCCTCATACCAAGTTGCTTGTAGAGTGATAGGGGCATAAGATGGATGGAAGCCCCTAAGTCACAGAGTGCTTGTTCTATTCCCAGTATACCAATAGTGGTTGGTATTGAGAAACTACCTGGTTCCTTGATCTTCTGGGACAACTTCCTCTGAATAATTGCACTATATTCCTCCGTTAGTGGGACTGTGGTGTATTCCTCTAACTTCTTCATGCTGGAGACTATTTCCTTAAGAAACTTCGTATAATTTGGCATATAAAAAATAGCCTCCAAAAATGGGATATTGACATGTACTTTCTTAATCATGTCCAAATACCGAATGAAGTCCTTAGCCTTGCGAGTCACTTTGAGAGCTTGTGAAAAGGTGGGGGAGGTATGTCCTCATTGCTATTATCTCCCTCCCTTTCCATTTTCTTATTCCCATTGGCTATTCTCTATTTCTACATTGCCCTTCTCCTTCTGTTCCTTATTCTCTTTTCCATTCCCATCCACTTGTTTATCCAATTCATCCACTGAGTTCTCATCCACTCTCTCATATAGTTCCCTTCCACTCCTTAGGGTAATTGCACCAGCATTGTCCCTCGGGTTTTGTGTCGATGAACTCGGTAATTTCCCTTTTTCTCTTTCTGACACTTTCTTAGCTAGTTTGCCCAATTGATGTTCCAAACCTTGAAAAGTTACAAGACTAGATTTGTTGAAAAACTCCTAAACTTGAATAAAAGTTTCAATTTGGTCAACCTTGTGATTGGTGGATGCTTGAGACGCCACAAATTGCTCCATTTTGGCCATTGCCTTTATGAACATATCCTCTATATTAGGTTTGGTATCATGGGTGGTTGAAGATGACAGATTGTTTGAGTTCTGGGATGGTGGTAAAGGATAAGTGGGCTTTTAAAATGGAGGTCTCAAGAAAGTGTTTGCATATCGTGGTTGGAATATTTGGTTGGGATATGTTATAGGTTTGGAAGGTGGTTATGGTTGAGGTGGTGGTGGATTGGTAATTAGAGTTGTTCCTCCATCTGAAATTAGGATGATTCCTCCACCTGGGATCGTATGAATTGGAGTATGGGTCATTTGCTTGTGGATATTTGTTGACCTATCCTCCTGTAAAATTGGCCTCATCCATGTCCCTCTGATTAGCATCTTCACACCTCGGTGCTTCCTCAAACATACAATCATCATCCAAATGATCTGTACCTCCACATATATTGCATTGGACCTCAACGCTTGCCACTTTCTTCCTCATTATAGTCTTGACACATTTAGTGAGCTGATCTATCTTTGAAGTTCAATTCGGACTATAGTAGGAGACTCATTCGTTTGATGGCTCACATGACCTCTAACTACCTTGTTCTGCAAGTTGTTAGCCAATGTTTCAAATATATCCCAAACTTCCTCTACTGTCTTGTCTCCTACATAAGGCCCAGATGTGGTATCCACGCATTGTTGATTCGCCAAAGATAATCCCTAATAGAAAACCTATGTGAGCAGGGCTAAAAGGAACTGATGGTGGGGACACTGTGTAAGGAATATTTTAAACCGTTCCCATGCCTTGTGAAAAGCCTCTCCATCCAACTAAGTGAAGGTGGAAATCTTGCTCCTAAGGTCGATGGTCTTCTGAGGTGAATAATACTTTGCCATGAAGTTGTTATACACCTCATCCCATGTTCCTAAAGAGCCATTCGGTCAGTTAATTAACCATACATTTGCCCTATCTTTCAACGTATATGGGAAAAGCCTCATCCGAAGATCATCCCCTGTCAACCCATGGAGCAAGAACATTTGAAGGGTAGTGTAAAACTCCCAAAAGAAAAAGACTGGATCCCCCGATGCTAATCCATGGAAAGAAGGGAGCATATTAAACTGAACTCCCTTCAACTCATAATTTCTCGCAGCCAGACTCAAGACGATGCAAGAAGGTGACACGTCAATGACCAGTCTCTTGATGTCTCGTAAATTGCACCTAGGGGATGTCCAATCACTCCGTGAGGTGGTAGAGCTTGTCTCCCATTCGCCCCATTACAAACATTATGACCATTGCCATTTCACCTCAACAACATGGGATCTGCACCCATTCATAAGGGACTCCACCCTCCGGTGCACGAAACCCCTCATCAAAATCAGGTTGCCTTTCCATTCGGCTATTTCTAACCCTTTGTTCCAAAATCACTCTTTCTATTTTCGGATAATAGTTGACGAGTTCTTTCGGATGATTGTGACCTCGAAGATGCATAAACAAAACTGAACCTACAGAAAGGACAAACTAACAACAAAGAAAAAGTTAGAAAAACAAAAAGCACGAAATCAAAGTAAATACGCCGTTCCCCGGCAACGACGCCAAAAGCTTGACCGATGTCTAGCAAACAAACTAGGATGGTGTATAGTTTTACCATGGAAGTATGACTCCCGGGATCGAATCTCTCGAGGAACGTAGTATCTAATTCGATTCGGTGCTAAAGTAAAAAAAAAGAGAGCAGTAAACATGATAGATTGATGGTTAAGAATTGAACTAAAAGTGTAAATGCAAGAGAAAATAAAAACTGGAAACAATAAGTATGACTCCCTAATTCTATTTATTTAGCCTTCCTAACCCTAGGCTTTCGCAACTCCAAATTAAGATTACTGATAGTGAATAGATAACAAGCAATTATAGATAATTGTTCCTAAAATGTAATTGATTAATTAACATCTATGAATATCTAATCCTAGACACCACTAGGTATTTTTTGACATAGACTCAATTAGTGATTTAGCCCTCTCTAGAACTCGGCTTTCGCAATTTTGGCATTGGGCCACTTACAACAATCAACTACAATTACCCATTAATCCATTCATTCATTAAGCACAACCAAATAGACATTCATTCAAACAAGGATAAATCTATTCAACACAAAACCTCAAAATCCGTTAAAGAAACCAAGCATAGCATCTATTTACATCATAAGAAAAACCCAACAAATGTTTAGCCTAGCATGGCTAAATCTAACAATAAGAAATAAGAAAATAAACAAGACATAATGAAAATTCAAAAATAAAGAAGAAAAACCCTAACAAGCCTCTATTTTCCTCTCTTTCTCCAGCCAAAAACTCCCATATCACAGTAAAATCCCCCTTTCATATGTGCTTCTTTTATCCTATGAAGTGTCTCAATTACCTTCACTTAACCCTTCACTTTGAGGACACTTTGGGCCTTTTAAATGTGAGTCATAAAGGACTCATACAAATCTTCATTCGTAACTCATGTGAGTCACGATCATGACCCACAAACTGTCCATTTTCTCAAAGCTCATTGTCGAGTCACGATTTGTCTTCATTCATGCTCATGGTGAGTCACGTTCGTGACTCACGTTATATTTCAATGCATTGCTTCCTCAAAGAAGAATCACAAACGAACTTCATTCGTGGTTAATCGAGTCACGCTCATGATGAACTTACTGACCACAACTTGCATCCATCTACGATCACATTCCTGATTGTCTTCAGAACACACTCGTGATGCCACTACGAGTCACGTTCACGACCACTTTGAGTCACGTTCGTGACTCAGCTTCTGACTAAGAATTGCATCATTCGATTTAGCCACGTTCCAGCCCAGAACGTGATCCACACAAGTCACGAGCGAGACTTGCATCCTACCCAAACCTGACTCCCTTTTCTCATCTTCAAGACCTATCACGAATGGATCCATATCGTGATCTTGGTGTGTCAGGTTCGTGACTCATCTTCTAAACTTGATTTTCCATGAAAATTGAGAGTCACGAATGGCTTTCATTCGGGCTGATATAACTCTGTTCGTGGCTCCTTGATTACGCACATGTTTGGCAATCTTTTAATCCCATTGTGGTCATGATCTTCAGTTCTCAAACCAAGCTTAAGGTCCCGCTCGAAGTACCCTCTTTTCCATCGAAACATAGGAAAATCTTTATGTTCCTTAATCGTACCTAGATAGAACCAAAATGAACATAAGCTTCTAAAATTATATGGTTTATCTAATAAAATGTCATGAAAATCAGCTACAAATGAATAAATAAATGTGCGTATTTGGTTCTATCAGGAAACTTTTTCGTAAAAACATGGATACATAAAAGACTTATAAGAAAACAATCAATTTCATGAATGTATCAAACATCAATTTGCTCAATACAACTCTTTATATAAAACAAATCCGATTTTACTATACACGTGCTTGACTCCTCCTCGTGAAAGTCCTGCTATACCTGCACAACATGTAAACAAACAAACGGGGATGAGTATATAGAATACTCTGTAAGTGTAATTAATTTGTTGTTTAAATGAGTGCAGGGGAACAACACGATGTCGTGCTTGTGAAGACTAGGGCCTGCTCATCTTTCATTCCTAGATGACACGTTGTGTCATATTGAACACGATCTATGTTCGATCATATCAATTACAAGGAAACACGATTGTGCCTCCTTGAGAATGAGGACATGCTCGTAATCTTTCCCATATTATCCAGCAACACAATGGCATGCTGATCAGTATGATGACGTGCTAAGTTTCTGTTTCTACCATTTCAATTCTGTTATGATATTCATTGAGTATTACTGAAGTGCTTTGATTCATATACTTTCTCAGTATATCATGTGTACCATATGTACACTCAAATTTTCAGACAAACTCAGCTAAAAGTTCAATCAAAACAAAACACAATCATACTCATATAAGAACCATATCAAACATAATAGCTCAATCAACACATGAAATCTCATCATGCACGGAATCAATCATGCCAGCATTCATAATTACATAAGCAAAATGACATGCTATCAATGAATGCCATAAATCAGATGTATACACTTGAATATTTAGTGCACATTGAAGAAGAATGTCGGGCTTATATCTCTCCAATAATTGACCATGAGGGCCATGACCATATAGGTCAAATATCGATCATAAAGACCACGACCATAAAGGCCAAATCATATGCTCGACCAGACCTCAAAGGTCACAATTCTCATAATATCAAATATGCTCATAACATGCTCACAAAGCAAATTAAATGCTTCAATGTTCATCCTAAATCTCATACAAAAATCAAACACGACATATAACCAACCGAGCATGCAAATCAATCATATATCGATCATAAATCAACATGATAAACACCGAGCATATTAACACAATTCATACATCACATACGAATCAACAAAGCAAGAACATAATCAACCCAATCTCAATCTTGCAATATCACATTGCAATCATACTTATACTATTTAATCAAATCAGAGTAATATCAAGCTTTCCATATTAAATAAAGAATATTTACTCATATGAGTACTTATCATTTCTTTGTCTCAATATGAAGTGTTCTATCTTTTCAAGATTTGCATAAGTATTAGTAAGTATAAGAATACTTACTTGATCATTCATAAGCAAATAGTCACTTACTTCCCTCAAGTTTTCTTATCTTATCGTATTATGCATTTACATTTACTAAGAACAATTTGTTCTTCTCATTACAAGGTTAAGTGTGAGGACACTTATAACCTCACATTTTATAAGCTTTATTCAAACTTATCTTATTATTTCTCATTGCATAATACTTCTCAGATTCTTCATAAATCCTTCATCTTATTTCAATTTGTTTCATTCAATCATATGAAACAAATTTTACTTCTCAGATTCTTCTCAGATTCTTCATAAATCCTTCATCTTATTTCAATTTGTTTCATCTTACTTCTCAGATTCTTCATAAAGTGAGGACATTTACTTTACTCTCATTCATGTCAAAGAACAATTTTACCAACATTCTATGCATTAAGCATAATTCTCTAACATGCTCTAGGATTGCACAACATCATCATCATACCATTTTGTATCATATAATATACCATTCAAATACTCAAAATAGGATAGAGTAATTGAGCCCACTTACCTCAACTTCTTGTAGACATAGACATAAAACCCAACTCTCAATCAAGCTCCTCCTTGTATTTCCTAACACAAATTCCATACCAATCGACTAAATATATCTGAATTTCATAATAAAATCTCTAATAAGAAATTCACTATTAAATCCCTCTCTTTCATTGCCACAACCCTAACTTTCATATTGTTCTCAGATTTAATTCACTTTCGAATCATTCACATGTGTAAGAATACTCCAAGTCCATCTAAGGTCAATAATTCTACATAACCTTTCTCTTAATCTCAAACAAAACTAAATTAATAAACCATAGCAGTAGTAAAATCTACTTTAACCACAAAGAAAATAAGAAAATCACCTTACCAATCATCATTTTTTCGTAGCAATTCATTCATTTCCAATAAGACTCGGTCCCAATTGCGTCCTCTAGGGTTCTTTCGGTTTGCTCCTCCTTTTCTACTATTTTCTGTGAGTTTTTGAAGTAAAATAATAAGCTATAATCGATCATCGCTTTTATACTGACTCAGCACGACTCACAATTGAAATGCCACGTCTCATGCCAATTTGATCACTATAGCACGATCTCATCAAGAACAGCACGACTTGTGCAAATTTCTGCATACATGGCATGATGCACATGCATAAACAAACCTCCTGCTTCACTTCTTTTCATGGCACAACCCACTTAAAGTTTGGCATGACTAAATCTTGATTTAAGCACGTTTCGTGCCATGTTCATTGAGAGCACGATTTATTAAGTCAAGTATGGTTCTACCATTTCCAACATGAGTCATGCTTGTGTGTCCACATATGGCACAACCTCAATGTGTTTCCATTAATCCTGGCACATCTTCTGCCAACGTATTAGCTTTACTAAACATAGCACGGTCCAACAAGATGCAGACATGACTACAGCTTTTATTCATGGTTTTACTTTCTAATTTATTTTAAAATTCAGAATGTTAAAATTATAAAATTTAATTATTTAAATAATATATAATTATATGATTCTAAGTAATGAGGAATTAAAGAGAGAAAGGGAATTCAGTAATGAAGATTGGAAAGCTGAACAATTAAACCCAAAAGCTATGCAAATGCTTTATTGTGCATTGAATCCAAAAGACTTGAATCGCGTTGCTTCTTGTGGGAATGCTAATGAAATATGAAAGATTCTTGAAATTACGCATGAAGGCACAACTCAAGTAAAGGAGACCATGATAAATATGCTCCTTCATGACTGTGAGCTTTTGACAATGAATGAAGGTTGAGGAATCACTTCCATGCTAGATCAATTTGCAAAAATCCCCAATGAGTTCACATCTTATAGGAAATTAATTCTTAAAAGTGATAAGGTGAAGAAGATATTGAGGTCACTTCATATGGTTGTGGAATGCCACGGTCACAACCATGATGGAATGAAAAGATTTAAACACACTTGAGTTTAGTTCTCTTGTAGGATCCTTCTTAAAATATGAATTTTTCCTAAGATCAAGAGGCCTCAAAATCAAGTCCAATGAGAAACCAAAGAGCATAGCATTAAAGGTATTCAATGAAAAACATTTTGATGAGCATGAAGATGAAGATGAGGAGAAAGCTCATTATGCTGGAATGTGAGGAAGTACAAAGCACTAATGGAAAGAAGGAGGAAAGACTTGAAAATTGATGACTCTTGCTTTAAATGTGCAAAACCTAGTCATCACCAAAGAAAGTGTAGATTTGGATATTCAAGGCATACTCAAGTGAATGCTAAAGAGAAAGCAAGAGAAACTTTCAGAGCCACTTGAAGTGATGAAGAGGAAAAGGAAGAAAGAGAAGAGAGAACCAATCTTGCTCTCATGGCATTCAAATCATACTCGAGTGATGAGGTAAATCACTCAACTAACGATGATGAATTACTTGATGCCTTTGAATCCTTACATGTTGATTACTCAAATACACTTAAGGCTAACATATTGCTTAAGAAGAAAAATAAAGTGCTAGAGTGTGAGAATGAAGAATTACTTAAAAAATTTGAATAACTCTAATGATCATTCTCATTACATGCTTGAATTTGATAAATTAAAATTGCAACTTGATAAGGCAAAAAGGACCTTTACATCATTATTAGAAAGTATACCAAATGGAAATGAAAAATTTGAAAAGATGTTGAATATGCAAAGGTATACTTTATCTAGGTGTGATTTAGGATGTGATGAATTAGAGCATGAAAAACCTTTGATGAATAGGATAGATTTAAAATTTCTTAAAAATTGGTCATGGTGCTTACAAATGTTTATCTTTTAGAAGAACCATTCATGTAAAGAAAATACGGGCGCCTAAGGGAACTATTGTACCTAATGTTGTTTTTATGGTTAATCATCATGGACCCAGATTAACTTGGGTACAAAAAACCAAATAAATTTTATTGTATGTAGAATGAAGAATGGAGACTCTTTTTTTATGCTTGAAGTGTGAGGTATAGTTTTTCAAATTTATTAAGAATAGTCAAATGAGTTTGAATGACTATTATATGTTGTTGAATTTGATTGTTTAAGGTTATATGGTGGTGTTTAATCTTAATGATATGATCTAATGTTTGATTTTTAATGTTTATATGCTATAATGTTTGATTTGCTTGGTTTGAGCATTAATTCATGTTAATTGATGTTGACTTGATGAGATATGATGTTTCGATATGTTTTGAGGTTGATTTTGCATGATTGATGTTGATTTTCTTTTGATGAGTTAATGATGATCTAAATTGTAGGTTAAGTTATTTGATTTTAATTTCTTGAAGCAATTATTTTGGATAACTTGTTTGAAATGGATTTAAAAATGAATCATAGTTGCATTTATGCCATATGTGATTATTATTATGGAATGTATGTAATTGTGCAAATGTGTGTTAAAGTTATAGTTTTTCTCATATTTACAATATAATACTACATTAATATGGTCACGGGATTCTCAGAATATGGTCGGAAGGTGGGTAAAAATCGTCGGGATGATAGTTGCTGCAGCTGTACGAAAGTAACATATGTTTGGGAATAAGAAGAACATACGTTATTTTGGAATTGTAGAAGACAAGAATAACTTATGCCATGACTAGTTTTAACCTACGTTAAATAATTAACATACATTAATTTTTATATTAACGGGTCCCAAATCATTTTAAAGGAACGACATAAGACATTCTGGTCAGTTTGCTCTCTCTCAAAATGCACACACTCTCAGCTCTATCACCCAAATCATAAAAAACTCACGAATAAAGATCTAAATTGATTCCAAAACAATCCTCATTCATTCAACACGATTAAAAGCACCATAATCTTCCAAATTCTTGAAATTTCTTCAAAAACCTAATTTTCAAAATCTTCAAGTGGAGGAAAAAATGAGCAGCAAAACGGACAAAAAGAGGTGAAGGAAGCTCTTTTAGACCACAAATGGACTACGATGATATACAGTTTATAACTAAAGAAGCCTAAACTCACTTTGAAAATGTGTTGAGTAATGAGAATTTGGTTGAGAGCCTCTTTTTCAGTTATAATTCATTGGATTCAGTGGGTTTAGAGATGGAACCTACATTTAGAAGAGGTAGATTTTGTTCATTTATTTCCTGGAACTTCAATATTCATGAAAATTTAGTAAAGGAGTTTTATCGTAACTTGAATCATTCCATTGATGATTTTGCAGAAATTATGATTAAGTTATAGGCTAATAAGGTTGATATTAAGTTTAAGGAAAGCAACTTAAACTCATAGTTTGATTTGAAACAAAATATATATAAGTGTTTGTGAACATTTAGTATAATGACGAAGAAAATCCAAAGTATTTGAGACGTGAATATAGTTATTGGGAGTAATAGGAACAAGGCTTCTACGATTAGATGGATTAAATCATAATCAAAGCTAGCTGGATGAGATAGAGAGTTGGATTGCACTCTTTAGGGGTGCAAATTAGGATGGTTCATAATGTCTTGACTTGGGCTATCAGTCTAAAGTACATACTCAGAGCATATTGTGTGGGATTGACATGGAGGTTATGTATCACGTCTTGCAAATCAATGACGTGAATTTCTGCTTTATGGTTAGGTCTTACATGATAAGCAAGGTAGAACAAATGTTTTGCAAGAGTTACAAGACTTAGGCTCAAGAGAGGAGAGAAGGGATACCATTTGGATCCATTCTTACTCATATCTTTGATGAGTGTGGAGTCAATTTGAGTGCATTAAGAGGCTCCAAAGTCAACAGTAATCAGATTGTTCACAATTCTTAATTGAGGACTATGAGGTACTTTAGGACTTTGGATGAGAGATGGGTCTTTTATAGATTCATAACTGATGGGACTATTTTGCACGATAGATCTTGCTATACAGCAGCTGGCATCGTCCCTCCTCCTGCTCTTCCAGAGGCATCAAGCAGTGGAGTAGGACCCTCCACTACTACTCTTGCACCTTTTGTTAGACCATCTACTTCTGCACCTCCTCCAACAGCTCGGACCTATGCAGGTTATGCTCTTATTAATCCTACCATTCTTGCTCGATTTACTGCTTTAGAGCAGGGTATGTCGTCCTTGGAGTGAGGACTTCACTATGCTAAAAAGATGGTCAAGAAGATTGCTGAAAAGCTCGCTTGCACTTCTGATGAGGCCACTTAGATAGCTTCTCCAGCGCCTGTACGTGCGCCTACTATTGGCGAGTTTGTTCAATCTGTCAGAGGAGGTGAGCAGGTTACAGAGTCCTCCCACGCACCACAACCCTCTCATTGATGTCGTGGGACCCCTTTTGCATGATCATATTCCTTCCCATATGACCTACATTTGCTTTATCTCATAGTCCATATCTTGGTGCATATTTGACTCTTTATGTATTATTTTCACTTTTATTACGTATTGTGATTGACTATCTTATGTACCCTTCTTCTTGTTCTTTCTTTGCCTTATATTGACATGACATTTGTGATTTACTAGTTATATGTGTTTATTAAGTTCTTAAGGTCCTTAATTATTGTTGAGAGGGGGATTTATGGTTTTAGGGCGAGTTTCATTTTTATTCCTTTATGCTAATGATAAAATGGGGGAGAAAAAAGATGCACTAAAAAGGAAAATAAGGAAAATTAAATGAACCTAAAAAAATAAAAGAATGTATTGTTAAAAAGAATGTTTATTGATCCTTATTTGTGGTTAGTATGCTACATATATTGTGCTTTAAAGACTAACATAGAGACAAGAATTTAAGGTCTTGATCAAATCCAAAATTTGTTTTTGGTTGTTGAAATGTTTTTGCAATCTTGTATCTTCTTTAAAAGTTTTGTCATTATGAAAAAGCGAGAGAGATTGTTGGATCAAAGTTGATCAACATTAAGTCCATAACTTGTTTTTTATAATATGAAACTCTTTAAAGTGATTATGATTGGTTTTTTCAGGTGGAAGATGCATTATTCAAACAAATTCCTAGAAAAACCCAGTAGATGAATAAAATATGCTGACATGAAGACAACATACGTTATCCTTAAATTAACATACTTTAATATGAAAAAAAAACGTACGTTAATTTCTTCTAGACTATCGGAGAAAAGATTTTGTTTTGATGGAAACTTTCTAGAAGTAGAACGGACAAACGAACGGTCTGCTAAATGTTTTGGGTAACGTACGTTGCTAGATTAAAACCTACGTTAATGAGTCAGACAAGGCATAATGACTATTTTCAAAAAGTAGAGTAACAGCTCTATTTGTGTGTCTAAGGACTCTACGATTATTGGAAGGTATAAAGACCCCAAAATAAGTTGGAGAAATGTATGAGATCATATAGCAAACATCTTTGAAGATTAAAATCATCAATCTAAAGAGAGCCATCTCACTTTTACTAAAAAGTATATTATTGTACACCATCATACTTGTGTTGTAAAGTTCACACTTAGCTTGAAAAGTGTAGTTAGAGTTATCACTTAGCTAGAAAGTGAATGTAAAGATTTCTCACTAAGCTAAAAAGTGAGTGTTGTAAAGAGTTTTGACTTAGCTAAAAAGTGAGATTTAGTGAAGTGGTTGAAATCCTTAGTAGTAGTACTAAGGTAGTCGAGTAGGCAAGATTATGCCGAACCACTTTAAAATCCTTGTGTTCTTTATCACTCTCTTAAAATTCACCAACTGTTCATTAACGTTACACAGAGAAGCCAAAAAATACATAAAGAGAATTCAACCTCTTCTCGTGTTTCTCATAGGTGGTACCTCAACGAAAGCTTAGGGAGGTTTCCCAACCCACTTCATAGAATGGCAAGGAAAGAAAAACCAAGAAAGCCCATAAGCCCATCTTGGAGGTCTTACCTCAACAAAAGCATAGGATGGTTTTTCGGCCTGTTCCTTTAGACATTTCCTACCATTGTCAAATGAGTGGGCAATGGAAAAGAAACTTTCCAATATTATTAGGAGGGAAGAAATATGTTGTGAGAACATCTTCTTTACCAATTTACGTTATTGAAATAAATCTCTCTATTTCTACGTTGTAGTATTGGATACCAAATGTGGGTCTCACATTTGTTGCAATGTGAAAGGACTACGAAATAGGAGAGTGCTTTCAAGTGGCGAGATTGATATTCAAGTAAAAAATAGAGCTAGAGATGTTGCCACATAGATCAGAGACTATGTTATATGTATGCCTTTGGGGCTATATATAAAGTTAAAGGACTGTTTCTATGTACCTACAATGAGTAGGAACATTTTTTTAGTTTCAAGCTTGGATAATGACAGTTTTACTTTTATTATTGAGAATAACAATATGAGTATTCATCATAGTAATGTGTATTATGGAAGTGGATTCCTTAATAACAGTTTATATGTCTTAGACTTGTCAAGTCGTGAGTGCATATATAACGTAGCAAAT
>CANYCX012733668.1:0-11475 GCA_948193385.1 Breynia disticha f. nivosa
TATATATATACATAACTTTGAAGATTTAAGTACCCCAATGAAATAACTAAATGTTGAGTGATAAATACGCTTAAATGCAAGTGTGTAATGAGGGAACATTTTACTATAAAATATGTTTAAGTATATTATTTTATTTCCATGTTCTAGATATGGTTATGAATATAAAAGAATGTAATAATCGATTAGTTTATATTTTGTGGAAATGTGGGAATGGTTTGAGTACTAATACTAAATGTTTAATTTTAATGGTAAGATATATATATACTTTTGTGCCACAAATTTAGGGAAGGTTTTCATTTAGGTAAGTTTTACTTATTGAGTTTTTACAAACTCACGTTGCGTTTTATGCCTGTCATATTCAATAGTGGCAGGTATTTGAAAGGTACTTGAGCAACACGGCGGAGGTGAGATAGTGAGCTTGCTACCAGAAGGACCGAAGAACCAGGGTGAGCTGTGCACTGAAGAATAACTAAAACAAGTGGCATGCCTATGTGTTGTACATTTGTATTAAATATATATTTATTTCTGTTGGCTGTATGTAAATTATGTTTTTGGTGTGATTTATTGTTTTGGTAAATTTTTATTATGAAGTTGTAAATCCTTTGTGCATAAATGATTTTCCTTATTTCTTTATCCTTAAATTATTATAAATTAAAACTTTGATGACCAAGTCTGAGTACCATTTGAAAATACATAATAACTTAAATGGTAGTCGAATTTGGGTGTCACAGAGCTTCACAGCTTGGACTAAGCCATCGTTGTAGGATAATTCTTTCCCTAAAATCCCAATGATACTGATCATTCACATAAAAAATTAAACTCATTATTTCATCTGGGTGTTGCCACGAACACATTTCAGTTCATTAATCAAGAGACCAGATGATATTCTCTCTTATCTTAGATGGGTAATTCATTCATTTCTCTCTTTTTCTTTAACATGGACTATTGAATACCTAACATATTGATAATTGGTATCATATTATGGGTATGTTAGGCATACATTGAAGTAAACAGTGGTCCATCTAGAGTTCCATAGAGATTTTAGGTCTAAAGAACCTTGATGTAAGACTTGCACAATGAGAACCACTTATGACTCAAAACAATGTAGTATTCTGATTTTGTGGATCTAATCCAAATTTCATGTCTTAGACATGTATCTATGCCTTCTAATTGGCACTCAATACCCTTGTGTTCTGTAATATCGAACCCACTAAGCCAAAAAGAGCATGGTAGTTTTAATTCTCCTACTATTTCTGTAGTAGTGTTTGACTAGGGATATTTAGAATGTATTTTCTTGCTTCAAGGTCCTACTTACATATGTCTCATACTTGTCGGCTTAAGCATCGAGAAACACATTGATGAAAGCTCTGTCATGATATGCATAATAATAAACATGATAAAACAAAAATGTGTCATTTTATTAATCATAAGTAAATAGTACAATGTATTTGGGCTAGTGCTACACTAACATCAAACCCACAAATGCCACATTTCAAAGCCACATCATCTAGACTACACCAGATGGTAACATATGTCAGCTCTTGGAAGCGAGTACCCTATCCATCCGCTTTTGGTCTTCACTCTCTAGTGAAGAATAGGTGCATGGAGATGCGTCCATACTGTTATGATGACCAAATTTTTATGGTTTCCATTTTGAATTATTTTTTATATTTTGGAATAATGTCATTATTCTATGATATTCAGAAGTAATTTTTCTTAACTATTAGTTAATTAAGATTTTTTTAATATAAAAATAAAATGTGTTTGATGTAAAAATTTTGTGAGAAAAAATTGTGTATTTTCAATTATGTTGTATGGTTTGTAGTATATATCGAAATATACTTTTTCAGTTTTGGAAATATTAAATGTTGGTATAAATCCAAAATTAACTGTATATTGTTACAAACAATAAATTATTATGCATCATTAAAATAGTGAAATTCATGTTGTATTGGTGGAAATATAAATCTAATTGATTTATGAAATTTTAAAAGCATGTAAATTTAATATTTAAGATTAGTTCGATGAGATACTAAGCACATGAAAAATTTTGAATTGTAAAGCATACATAATTTATATAATCTATAATTTATATAATCTCCGAAGTATGAAATTTAATGTGAAATATTTGTTCAAAGCAACATTAATACATATGATTGTCAATTTTAATCAACAAAAATATATGTTCCATATGATTCAAACAATTTTTGATAAATGAGAATTAATATTTATGATAAATTTAAAGTGACATTAATGTATGTGCATCTTCATTTTAACTAAAACTAGTTACCAAAAAGAAACAAATTTAGTACATGACTTGTATGGATCAATTAATATGAGTTATTTTTAGTCAAGTCATTGAGTAGGAGAAATGATAAATCATGGATATGAGAAAAATTTTAATCAAAATTGGAAACAAATAAAAAGACTAAAAATGCTTATGTAACATTTGCCAAAACCAAATGTGTATTTAATAGAATTTCAAAAATCTTGTACATTTTATAAAAATCCTTAAATTTCACCACCTCAGTCAGCCTAAAAAGATTTTCAAGTGTTACCAAAATAACGTTCAACAAAGTAATAAAATTTAATGAATTCATTTAGCACTTCAAACTTATGCTTAAGAAAGTGGATCCATAAATATTTAGAACAATGATCATGAAACAATAAATAATAATGAGATCCATTAATAGCATTAATGGAAGATGGTCCCCAAATATCAGTACAAATAAGTTCAAATAGTCTAGTCACTATTTCAAATAGTCTAGTCACTGTAAAAGATGAAGGAACAAAGGGCAATTTATGACTCTAACCAATACAACAACCATGACATAATTGTGATTGTTTTGTATGACTAAAAGAAAGATTATGGTCTAAAGAACTTTATTAGCTATACAATAATTACAGTGACCAAGTCGTTGATGCCATATACAAACAGTAACATGTGATTGAGGTAAATTGCGTTGGGTGGTAAAGAGTAGGCACCCTTCTCATGTATGCCTTGGCATAAAATCCTCCCTGTATGGGATTATTTCATATAAAAGAGAATGGCTTTATGGTGTTTACAGATGCATCCTTGATAGGGTTAGGAGGTGTGTTGATGCAAAATGGTAGGGTTATTGCCTATACTTCTAGGCAACTATGACCGTAAGAGGGGAATTGTCCTATATATGATTGGGAATTAGCAGTCAATGTTCATGCATTGAAATCTTGAGACATTATCTTATTGAGAGATCTTTCAAATTTATACAGATCATAAGAGCCTTTGATATATCACCAACCAAAAAGAATTGAATTTAAGACAAAGAAGGTGGATAGAGCTCTTAAAAGACTACAATTGTACCATTGAGTACCGTCTAGTAAAGCGAATAGGTAGTCAATATTTTGTGTAGGAAGACTTGGGAATGCCTTGATTCTATTACCTATAATACTGAGTTCTTATTTGAAATGAGGGCATTGAAAGTGGAGTTAGAAGTGATTGAGCAAGGTATTCTAGTGAACATCTAACTTAAACCTTAAATTTAAGAGAATATAAAAGAAAGGCAGGTAGAAGATGAACAATTAATGAAGTGAAAATCAATATGGAATCGAAAAAGGTGATAGATTTTGTAATAGATGGAATTGGTGCTCTATGCGATGGGAAGAGTTTATATGTACCAAATATCCCTGAAATGAAAGATGAGATGTTAAGAGAAGCACAATCTTCTCGCTATGCTTGTCATCTGGGAAGTGTGAAGATGTACCGAGATCTAAAGAAGTGTTATTGGCAGCCCAAAATGAAGAACGGAGTTGCTAAATTTGCGGCTATATGTTTGACATGTCTGTAATTTAAGGTTGAACATCAAGAACTTGTAGGTAAGCTACATTCTTTGGCAATTTCAAAGCGAAAATGGGAAAAGGAAACTATGAACTTTTTAGTGGGTTTGCCTCTTACATTTAGGAATCATGATTTGGTTTGGGTGATCGTCAACAAGTTGACCAAGTCGGCACACTTTTTAGCAATAAGCCCAAATGATTCCTTCGATAAACTTGCATATAAATTGTCGCAAAGATTTTGAGACTACATTGGGTTCCAAATTTTATCGTAACTGATAGAGATCCTCAATTCACATCACGATTTTAGGAAGTTTACAAGAGGCTATGAAGACAAGTGTAACGTCCTAAAATTTTGGAAAAATATTAATGTTTTAAATTGAATATATGAAAATGTACATAAATTTGTTGCGATTTAATTAAATAATAATTTGGTTGAGGAAATGAAAATTTGTGAGTAATAAAAATTTTAGGGTGTTTAGCTCACTGGGAAAGAGAAAAACAAAGAGGAGGTAAACCAATAGTGCTCGAGGGCAAAACCATCCAAAGTAAAGTTCTATATATCTCTTTTAACCTTCTCTCTCTCTCTACACTTCTCTAAACATACTCCTTCTCTTCTTACCATCTCTCTAAAGCTCGGAAACCCTAAGAAACGTTGTTCTTTATGAAACCCTAGTGTCGGGAAGCTTCAGAATCGATTGAGGATTAAGTTGCGGTAAGAATTTCTTCTATGATTTATGAAATCCCGCTTTTCCACCTTGACCCTAGTTTTCAGACTTGAATTTCTTTCGTTTAAGCTCCGATTTCAGCAAATAATGGCTCGTTCAAAAGCTTAGTATGTGTACTATCCATCGGTAACCATTTTTGGTGTTTATACATGTGTTAGGTGGCCGAAATTGACGTTTGAACGTCGGTGGTGAATAGTGACGGGATTGGGTTTCATAACCCTAAGTTCGATTCGTTGCTTAGGTAAGAATTTTCGGACCTTGTTGAGGCTATTTGGACCGTCAATTGAATTGTGTAATAATTGATGTGAGAAAATGAGGAACAAGTAGGAAAAATGTTTAGGGTTTTGAACGAAGGATGTATGAAATTGGGGGGTAAATGATAGTGCGGGATAGTAAGAATCGTAAAATATACGTAAATGAATGTGTTAGTGATTGTATTCATGATTGGTGGAAGAAGGAGAAAAGGGTTAGGTGAAGGGTGGTTGCATTTCATTAATGAGAGGAAAAGGAGAAAAATATTAGCACAATCACATCGTTAATTTATCATTTTTGCATAGTTTCATACTTAAATAATTAATGTAAAGATGTAATTTGTGTACTAGGAGGTAAACATCCCGGAGAAGGGAGTTCTCAGCCGGAGTATTAGGAGTTGCTTGCGAGGTAAGCAACATGACTGCAACTTCCTTGCTATGTGCGAATTTGATTGTGAAATTTTTGTATTGTTGTATGTCTTTTGTTGAACATATATGATGGCTTGTCTGATTGTTTAGGATAATTATGCCTGGTGTTAGTAATGCATGTTATTATGTGTAAGATCTTGTATACCTACTGTGATGTTCGATATATGGTGGGATGTTGTTCATGAGTGGTTATGCTGATGTGTTTGTGGATGTGGCAGGGTATAATTGAAGGATTGTGTGAGTATATATATATATATTGCTAAGTTAGTGAAATGAGAAATGATGTTGAGCCTGTTGGTGATTCGACATGAGATTTTGGTTATATGTATATATCACAGGCATAAAGGTCTTCATTTATGTTTACTTGAGACATATAGACATGGCATAGGGCATCATACACATATAGATGTGAAAGGCAAGAAAAATAATAAATGATGGCTCATAGTGAGCAAGAGAAATGAGGGAGTGGTTATCGGCTCTTGGAAGCATAAATTGCGGAAGTATATAAAACATACTTTACCGCGGCACAGTAGAAATCTCGGTTCACTGTTTAGTGTTCGAGCGTACTAGGCCAAGTAAGGGCTTTATTCAGGCCAAGTAAGGGCATAAAATATATGGTCCATAGTAATCTATAATCAATACTCCCGATCGACGAGGTCTGTTGCAAACATCACAAATTTTGGCCAAGTAAGGGCAAAAACCTTAAATCATACTAGATGTGCATTAAGGAACATGCACTTGCATTCATTATATTGCATTACATACAAATATTTGAATGAATGTAAGAGTGATGTTTGTGGTATATGAGTTATGTTCAATGAATTGAGGCTTGTATGAAAATATGGAGTTGGATGTATGGATAAGTGTTTGTGAATGGTTGGTGACCATTTGAGTGTTTAGGAGTGGATTGTATTATGTTTGAGAGGTTCTGATATGTGTTGGTTTGGTACAAAGTTGTTTATGATGATAAAATTTGGTTTGGAATTGTATGGTTTGATTTGTGGAATGTTGATTATGAATTTAGGTGTTGTTAGTTGAATGATTAAGTGTAAATGTGTTAAAATCTTGGATGCAGTGGACCTAAACGGTCTGGGGAACGGTTTGGTCAGCTGGTTCCCCAAACCGTTCCATTTTTTTTCATTCCAGGGACCCCAACATTTTGAGGAACAGTTTAGTCAGCCGGTTTCCCAAACCGTTCCAATTTTTGCACATTCCAGAGAGACCAAACGGTTTAAGGAATGGCCTGGTCAGACTGTTCCCTAAACTGTTTTATTTTGATGGCTGGTCAGTAATGCCAAACGGTTTGGAGAACGACCTAGCCAGGTCGTTCCCCAAACCATTCGACATTGTTCACAACATTCACAAATTGTTTGTTTTGGAGGGTATCGAATCTTATTGTTTGTGGGAGTGTATAGTGACTTAACTCCCTGATATTGAGATAAAAATTATCAATTATATACTTAGGATGAGTGTAGAAATGCATGTGAAGTTGTCCATTTGGTAAATGTTGCTTATTGAGTGTCAAAACTCATTGCGTTTTATGTCTGCCGTGTGGGCAGGGGCTCGAAGGGGGTCTATTTTGATACGAGAAGGATAGATTTTGCTTGACTCCGACCTCAGAGTTCGAGTTCGAGAAACCAAGGTGGGCTGTGCACAAAGATGTTTTCAGGATCAAGAAAATGCATGTTTTCATTACTTTGGTTATAATTGAAATGGAATTGAAAGTTTCCTTTTCTTTCATAACCTCAAGCAACTTTTGTACCTTAGTTTGTTTTGGGAAAACTGTCCTTCTTCAAACTTTGTAAAGATATGCTCTTATCAATGAATGTATTCCATTTTCAGTAAAGTTTGTATTTATTACTTATTCTTTTAAACCAATATGACGTCCAGGTTCAATTATTGTTCTGAAAGAAATAACAAAATAAGTCAGAATGATAGTTAAATTTGGGTGTCACAACAAGATTGCATTTTAATACAGCTTTTCATCCCCAAACAGATGGACAATCAGAAAGAATAATTCAGACGTTGGAGGATATGTTGAGAGCTTGTGTTCTTGAATTCATAAGAATTAGAATGAACACTTACCATTAATTGAGTTTCTGTACAACAACAGCTTGTATTCCAGTATTATAATGACTCCATATGAGGCATTATATGGAAGTCAATGTAGGAGTCCTATAAATTAGGATGTTGAAAGGTTGAGGTAATTAGAAGAGCTAGAATTAGTGCAAAAAGTAGTGGAAAAAGTACAAGTGGTAAAACGATGTCTAAAGGTGGCATAAGACCCGTAAAAAAGTTGCTTTGATAAAAATCATCACGAGATAACCTATGAAGTGGGTGACAAATCTAAGATCTAAAACTTCATTGATTATATCTTTTTTCATTTACTCATGTTATATTTTCATGTTTAAGCATTAGTAGAACGTTAAAGATTTATTCGAATGTAAAAAAAGTTACAAATCAATATTTACAAAGGTGCAATACGGGCACAGAGTGCATGAGCACAACCTTTGTTAACCTTGTGTTGTTTGGAAATAGATATGAGCAGCTCGTGTTGATCAACATCCCCATGGGCACGGCCTCGTGTTGATCTAGCAGTCCTCTATTAACTCAACACGATCATCGTGTCAATTAAGCATGGCCCGTGTTGAATCTCTGCAACTCAATATCAATCTGTAATCAACCTGTTTTCATCATCTTATACTTATATAATTCTCACCTTATAACACATATCAAGCAAACATCATCTACCGTACATATAGATATATAAACATCATAGTTGCATCTATGTATCATCTCATACAAACAACTAACACACACTCACCAGAACATATAACCACATCATAGCTATCTCTCAAACAACTGCCAAATATCAACATATCATACAACATTCAAAACGTGACTGAACAAACTCCTAGATGGCATTGGAAGAGAGAATGTGTCGGGTAGCAGCTTCCCCACCTAAATATTAGCACAAGTCTGTAAGCTACCTCAAATTCCTATCCAAGTCAGTACCTATACCTGAAATCAAAAGTCAGAGTTGCGTGAGTTGCAGGCTCAGTGAGTAATCATTTATTCATTTTAACAATTGTATGCATCCATTCATATATTAACCAATTCATATAAACATTTATAAATAATATCTCTACATTATTCATTTCTCTTTTGCTCAATTTTTTTTTGGTTCTTGTATTCGCACGTACACGTTCATAATAAATCCCTAACTTTCGTCTCCCTACTTTTTTTTTGTAAAACATTTTTCCACCTCCTTTTCATGTGGACCTAACTTTCTTATTCCCTACTGTCATCTCCAAATGATCGATCATTTATCACCTTTCCATCACCTCACCAATACTATTTCACATGTCATCATTTCATATTAAACAATAAACAACATTCACGTACCTGTTTGCATTTCATTACACATTTTGTGTACCTGTTCATTTCAATTGTATATACAATACCATTTTCCATATTCATTTCATATATATCACCATTTTCATATCAATCTCTTTTGTGCACATATCATCATTTCATTTTACAATCGTAAATAACTCATTACCATTCGCAATAATCATAATTAGTTGCAATTTATAGCAATTCATATTTATATTTTAATTTAGCCAAATAGTGAGTTAGATTACTCACCTCCTAACTAAACTACTCGGACCGATACAAGCACGAACTCTGTCCTGGTCTAACCTGCCGTCCTAAACAACCATTTATACAAACCCTTATCATAATCAATTATATAACACAATAATATGCATGCCCCTAATATAATCCTAACAATTTCTAACCTAAGTTCTTCATAAAATTATATTCATTTTTGTAATTATTAAAGATTACCTTTACAGTTTCGCAATATCAACTTAGATATCGATATTCGACTTACCCTAGGATCCATTTTGTTGTTTTTACGAATAATTTCACCACAATTTCCTTTCTCTCTTTAACTCCCTCTCATTCTCACTCTCTCTCGATCTCTCTCAATTTTCTCTCTCTATTTTCATGAAAATAAATCTTATGTTTTGTTTTTTGGTTAAATTAGATTTTGATGATTAGCACAATCGTTCCCACATCAGCACGCCCTGTGTATTAGGCCCTGCATGACAAAGTAAATCAATGAGAAAGAAAAAATTAGCAAAAATGAAAGTTAATACAGTTTATATTAAATATGTAAGAAAACTTACAACATTGGCAATATTTAAGGGCTACACAAAATTGTAAGACCAACTAGTTGGTTAATAATTCATGGACTGTCGAGTTTCATGTTTAAGATGATGAATTATCTTTTATGAAATGACAAAACAAGAACTGATCATCCGATTATTGATGTGAGTTCTAAGACATTGTTGTTTTCCAACAGTGTAATCGAAGGAATTTAAGTTTAGCAAAGCTGAAGATGCTAGGACGAGTCATGATTTCTACATTAACTATATGCTACTGTCGGGAATGTGTCCTATGTTAAAGAAATGTAAGAATATGAAGTGTTTTATAATCATATGGATTGTGAACCTTCTATAAGCCAATTGGTTTTGCATTTGAGGATTCACAACCTGCATTATTCATAAGTCCATAGATATGTTCACAGGCTCATGGACTGTACCACAATCTGTTTGAAAAGATTTAAGTGTTGTACCAAAATATTGTTCTTTAAAATGATAAAATTTGGTGAATTCACTAAGAATCAACTACATTAATCAGAGCTACAAATTAATTCCAATGGTCGAGTAGTCTAAAAAGGTGACTAGAAATGATAGTTTATGAATTTTGCTAACATAGCATCTGTGGAACAATTTAGACTCATTAGAAATAGTAAAAGAAAGTGAATTATCTTTAACAACTCAATAAACACAAAAAAACACGCAAGAAACAGCCAAGATCAACATAAAATCGACCTAGCACATGTCATATACAATCGGTTGACAAAACCGTGACATAAAAAAACTGAAACTTTATGGAAAGATATTACCATTCTTGTTCCTCTTGCTTTGCCGTGTGGTGTTTTGATCAAGAAAAGTAACTACCACTTTAGTATACACTAAAGTGACCTTTGTAACACCAAATTAAAACTCCAAATGTGGTTTCTCTACAGCAGTAACACACAGATTAGCGAATAAGTGTACTAACACGAAAGAGAATAATGTACCACCTTGTCTCTGTCAATTCGGATGACATTTCTGCAAGATGAAAGGCACCATGTTGATTATCACTAACCGCCAGCCCTAAATCTAACTACTCTCGTCTAAGAAAAACCTTAAATCTTTCTTAGAATTTAGGTGGAAGCTACAACAATGGGAGGGTGTGTGAGGGATGACTTGCACACTCAAAAACTAGGGTTTTTCTTTTTCTTTAAAACCTTTCAAAGACAAGAGTTTTGCTAGGTTAAATCACTTAAAAATCATAATGCCTTTAGGACTTGTTAAGTCTTGAATTTAAAGTCAAAATCCTTTTAAAATTAAACCTCCATTGTCGTGTATCTATGTGGATAATTAAAAGTTTTATTCTTTTAATTTATCCCACATTATCCTTGTAGTAATTTAAGACATATTTCCTAAATTTTCTCTTTCTTCATTTCTTACATATTTTCACTTAAGACATCATATTTAATAAATAATCTTTGTCTTAAATTCATGTAAGAAATATTATTTCTCATCCATCTTGGGCCCAATTACTGAAATTAGCCCAAATGCCCAACCGGGTCCAATGACCGGATTCTGACCTAAGGTGAAATACTGAAATTACCCTTTTAGGTTATTTGCTATCCGCGTGCGATCTGTAGGAATATTTAATAAAGGTAATGAGTGTAATAACTCATAAATCCTAGGCGGTCTATAGTAAGACACTATGATCATCCTAAATTAAATAGCTGACGAGCGGTGTCAACAACCCTACTACAACTCAAATAAATCCCTTAACCTTCGATATCTTGATTTAGCATAAGGCATGTTGCTAACACCCTTATTTAAAGCTAAATCACTTTTCTTGATCTCTATGACAAAATAGATAAGTTCAAATAAATGACTTAATCATTTCATTCGGGTGCGGCCACACTCTTCCCAATCTTGTCTATCAAGCAGCTAGTGATATCATCTCTCATTGAGAGGGTCAATCCCTTCACTTCACTCCTACTCTCAATTATGATTCGTAGCATACCCAATCATACCCATACTTGTCAACCTTTTACGGCCACGTTAGGCATATGTCAAAGTACACTAAAAATCACAACAAGAGACACAGTGATTTCCAGT
>CANYCX012733726.1:0-12756 GCA_948193385.1 Breynia disticha f. nivosa
ATTAACATCAATTTACCTCATATATCAAGATCAAATCAACCCATAACACACATCAACTTGCATCTCTTCTATCCTTATCATTTTCCAATTTCCTAACTTAACTTCCACTATACTTATGCCAATGCATCCATATCACATTCCAACATTATTACACATATTTTTAACATAATTTAACGTTAAATTAAATCTTCTTCAACACCCAAACATACATCAATTCACCCTCTACACTTTCATCTAAGAACACGTTCATTCATTCTTGGGTTTTCGACCACAACTCACACAAGTTCCTTTGTACAGGCAGGGATTCAAACGACACACACACATATTTCATTTCCAATCAAAATCATTATTTTCAAATTAAATTGGACAAATTTTCAGGGTGTTACAACTCTCCCTCCTTAAGAAATTTTGTCCCCAAAATTAGAGAGAAGTTAGGTTTCTCGAACCAATATAACTCATTTAACCTGACACGTTATAACTTTAAGCTCGTAGGCTTTGAACCAATTTTCAAAGGTCATACCTCTAAATAATTAAGAGCATGTCCCTATAACCCAAATAATTATCATACCAGGTGATCATCAAAGCTCAACTCGTTTCATTTTAACGTACACACTCGTTTCCATAGTAGCGCTATCACTCACATTATCATACCGACTTTACTTGACCTCAATTTCGTCGTCTAACCCTCACAGTATGCATATATAGGTAGGCTCACGATCCTTCGTCTATCTGGTAGTTGTCAGGCCAAGGTAGGTAAACAAGAATGTAATTTGCGATCGCAGAAGAAAGAAATGCATCATGTAGAACTTTTTTTGAGAAATGCAAGTAATGTCCTACCTTTGGTCAAAGAAGTATGTAGGAAGTCGAAGAATGCCCTTTCTTATGCAAGATACAACTCTGGCAACTCCTTCATGAGAAAGAACGAGTGATAGCACCTCAAGGGTCACGCTCTATAATCTAATCCTCAAAGATAATTTACCATGATATCCCAATACTGTCAATTCAGTGTTACTTTTAAAGCTTGCCTTACTTTCTATTTCCTCTCACATACTTGCTTTCACTTTTTCGATTCTAAATCGGTCATTTACAACTCTCAAGTTCACTCGGTTAAACTCTCATGCGGGACTTAATTCCCACTCAATCTAGTTCACCTCCCCAACTCATGGGCATACACTCATATGCTACCTTATTATTTAGGTTTTCTCTCAAGTTTTCAAGTCTTATTCAAGCAATTTAATTGCATTAAATAATTTCATTTATGATTGTTCCAGTCACTTTACGTTTATTTATTCACCTTAAGTGTTTTATTCAATAAGGAAACCACCCTAAGTCATTAGGGTACATTAGGTATTCAGTTGGATGTAATTTGATTACATTTATGTTTCCAGACTCAATTTAATGTATGCCATAAGTATGCACTTAACATACGTTATTCTGGGGTTTATACTTTATAAATAACGTATTCCAGGCCAAAAATAACCTATGCCAAGAATCATTAACGTATGCCATGGGTTAGATAACGTATCCTAACTGTGAATAACGTATGTTTATCTCCAAAATAAACATATGTTATTTTCTACAGAGTGTTTAGCCCGAATTTCTCCTAAGTGTTTGCAAGCATACACTTAACCATTCATCTTCATTACTCATTTAACCTATGTTTAAATACATTGCAACATGAAATTATCACAACCCTATATGTCCACACAATCACCAACAACATCTCGCAAACTCATCGTTAACATAGCATACCATTCAACTCATAGAACATCTATGTATTTCCATTATAGAACTAAATCATCATTTCCAACCATTAAACACATTTATAATACATTGAATTAACATCCACACAACTAACATATTCATCCATACAAGCATTCCAAGGTACCATAGGTGCATCTCATCCTCAAGCACAACACAAACAATTTTAAGGAAAACCCAACAACATTTGTTTAGCAATTCTTCCATAGCAATAATCTATGACATTTAACACAATCATATAGATTAAACTTTCACATAATCAACATACCCATCAATAATTCCATAACACATGCTTTAATTCAAGTCATCCTTCACTCTTATTTCAATATACAATTTAGCATTTCATACAATTGCATACGTCATCATTTATGCTTATTCATTTACTCACTCATTTCACCAATGTACATGTACTTATGTATGCCTTGACATTCTCAAGCTTCTCACACAACCAAAAATCCACATTTTCAATCTATCCCATTAATAAACATATTCACATGTGAAATTAATTCGTTCAAACTAATGAACACATAAAATTCATTTAAGTCTTTCAACCACCCAGTTCTCCTCACATAACATGAATAATAACACTAAGTGAATGCATTATGAATATGTTAATGCACTCCACACATAATGCATGTACTCCGGAGTTCTATTGTAAGAGAGAATCTACTCTTTTCCTCATTTGTGAGCTGAAGCTCCAATTGTGAACCAGAGTTCCATTTCCTTGGTGCATGGCCATACACAAAAATGATACGTGTGAATGTAACTCATGCATTACCAATTCACATCTCAATTTTCTCAAAATATCATGCACAATTCCTCATAAATGAGTGCAAATCATGCATTATCAATCCATAAAGTCAATGAACACATATCATTATGAGTATGTACATCCTTTTTACATAGCCATCTCGTGGCATCAACCGTCACATGAATCATAAATAACAAAAATCAACATTCGTAGGGATGCACATACATATTCATTTCTTCCTCTTAAAGGGAAATATAACACACTAGCACAATAAGTTCCGTTCATCACAATACAAGTCAGAAAAATTACTATTCATTCATACAACCCATCAGGGTAAACCATCTTACAACAAACAAGTCAAATCAAGCACATAACCAATTTACTTTACCACAAACACATTCATAGAGTAGTTACTAAGATTATCATCTTACCCCTTTTTATGACTGTGTATAAGCCCTAGAGACTCGGCGGCTGCGTTTGATACACTGTCGACTAGCTCCATCATTTAGAAAGCATAATTTTGAAACAATAATTTCATACAAATGATGCAATGAAAATAGTTTTTCTGGCACAGTCCGTAGGGAATCTAATCCCTACTCTGATACCACTAAATGTGACGCCAAATTTTAGAAAGTTCATTTTTAAATAAATATGATTTTTCGCACCATTTTTTTTCTTTTTAAAACATAATTGATATAATATAAATCAGAGTAATCATACACCAATATTTTTCGTAAATGCGGAAGTTGGGAAAATGCTTAAAACCACATATAATTTTAACAATGCAGAAGCAAAACAACGGTTTACATGCCATTACCCAATTTCCATAAAAGATAAAGTATACATGTATGTAAATGCATACAACCAAAACCCTAGGAGCTCGACCCTCAGTATTGCACCGCTAGCCTCGCCGATCACGTCGTCCCGTCTCTGATACATGTCGATCTGTACATAATCCAGCAATGACAGGTGAGTAAATTTTTATATACTCAGTAAGCCTATCCTTTAATATCTCCACATGTCAGGGTGCAGGGGAGACTTTGGCCATCCCGGCCTTATTCTCCCTATGACATCCTAACGCCATTCAGAACAATCATACATGTGTTTGTGCATTATCTTTTAGTAGTTTATTCACTAAGAAAACATCCTAGATCATTAAGATACTGTAGGTATGTGTGAGTATGTTATTTAGGCCAACATGGAGTTTCTGGGTCAAATTAACATATGTGTATTCAACCATTAATGTACGTTATTCATCAGTCATTTTTCCAGTTTTGCTATCAAGAATAACGTATGCCAACTGTCACCTTAGCATACGTTAATTATTAATAACGTATGCCAAAAGTATATATTAGCATATGTTACTTAGGGTTAACGTATGTTACATATTCAAGTAACATACGTTAATTTTGCTCCAATGGCAATTCTGCCACATTCAATTCAACCAACCTTTCAAATAATCATTGTATGTACAAATTTCACTCGAATCATCGTAAGGCAAGTACTTTTGTAACATAATCATTCAAATCACAATTTATACATTTTCATACCAACAAACACGCGTCATTTCAAACAATACCTCCATACGAATATACACAAACCTTTTTAGACATAACCCTCTATCATTTCAACTAATGCAGATTTTCCATCTATATTTAGCCATACAAATGCAACACCTACAATGGTAAGTGTGTTTCGATGCACTTACCTTAAATCCCATAAAGTCGACGCATGGCTCAACTCCAATAAAAACTGCGAACTACATTTCCTACATGGTTTTTTACCACAAATTTTCATATTAAATACAATCTCAAGTTCAATTTCACAATCCCTCTCACAATTAAGAAAAAGCCCAAATTTTCCTAAATCTCAATCTCTTCCTTATTATAATCCTTCACTCACCGTTTGCTACATCCACTCCCATTTACAATTTTGTACATAAATATCTTCATTCCTCCAACCTTAGACTCAAAACCCTACATACATCAAGTATAAAGTTAGAGGTTACCTTTCTTCTCTGTCGATAATCACCCAATACTTCATTCCTTAGACAAAGAGTTACTCCATTTTGGTTTTTAAGGTTATATTTTGGTTATTTGCTTTGGAATGAAAGGGTTTTAGGGTAGGAAGATGGGAGCAATCAAGAGGGCTCTATTAGGGTTTTTGGTTCATTCTCTCAACTGTTCACATGTTTCTGTTTTTAAACACCGATCGATCAAAATGGTTTGCCAAACGATTTGTGCAGACCGTTTGCTTACCTTTTTTGCCCTACTGTCAGTACAACACAATTTTAGTTACATTTTTTAGGTATTATAGAATTTTGGTGACTTGAAGTTTGTATAGGTTGTTTTTATACATTATTTATGTGTTTCAATCTCACCTCATATCATTCTCACTTCGAAATTAAGGTATGTCACCCTAAACTAGACAACTAGTTAACACATATGTTGCATGGATCTTAGTTTTGAGTTTTTTTGTTGATGTTCTTATTTGTTTTCCTTAAATATTCAACTACCTATGTATGTTTTAAAGCCATACCAAAATGCTACTCTGTGAAGAGGAGTTAAAACCATCAAACATTAAGCTCTCACGAATGAGTAGAAAAGCACCACCTTGGCATGTCAAAACTAATCAGGATCAAGGATGAGGTGGAAAGAAATCTAAACCTGTGAAGCTCATTTTTATAAAATAATAATACCTGATGAACAATATTCTTTAATAATAATAATAAGATCAGAAGAAAATCAGAGTAAAAAGAAGATAAAATCTTCTTTTTATAACCTCGGGCCCAAAACATTATTAACCTGAAAATATTTTACATCAAAAATTGAAAGAAGTTCAAAAACATTTCAAACTCAAAAGGTCAACATTTGCAAACACGTACAAAAATGTACAATAGCAAAATCTCAAATATGAAATCTGGAGCTCGACCTATGACGTAAGCTCGAAAGGTATCGATCAACTGTGTAGTCCAGTGATAGGCAGCTACCTACGATATGCAGAATCACTAAAAACAACAATGGGGTGAGTATAAACAATACTCAGTAAGTTTCGTAGCTTAACTTAAATGATGTGTGGGGGAAAGCATAAAATAGCACGAGAACGTGCGTATCTACCTAGTCAATTGGCATCCCCGAATGCCAGGCAAATTATTTCCCACAGATATAAAACAACACACAATATTGTCCTAATCTGGCACACAGCCTAATACGCTCACACAGATCAATCAGAAAGCACACAACATTCTGTCATCTTTATCTCACATATATTGTTCATTCAATATCGTGCATATAGCAAAAAACGAACCACACAGTTCAACAATAGCAACCATCAATCATACATATATGAATGTAATGTATGAAATGAAATGAGATGTGATTTTACATAGAATGCCTCGGGTATTGTCCACTATTTCACACAGCGGTGGATTTTTCCTCTATCGCAGACAGTAGAGTTAAGGCATATAGCCTAAGCACACAGCTCTGAGCAAAGCTCACAAATAAGGACTATCGCACACAGTAGTCCAAGATATGTTCTTGTGGTTTCAGAAAATGTTTGAGAAGGAATTAAAATGATTTTCCTCGGTTTATAAGACTATAAGTCGGTTAAATATAAAATCTGAACGACCCAAACAGTTTCACGAACGTTTTACTCAGAACGCTCCTCATATCATTCGATCCACTCTTACTAACCCATTTTGTCGAACAGTTTGCCAAACCGTTTGCCACAACCGTTTTCTAGGTTGTTCTGTCTGCACTGAATTTTTTGTGATGTCGAACGGTTTGCTAACCAGTTTTCCCATACCGTTTTCCAGACTGTTCACAACTATTTTTTTTAGAATGTTACAAAACACATCTAGCTAATGATGTAAAAGAACCGTTTGTTGGGAGACAACCTAACATTTTAAGTTTTATACGTTTTATTTTCCATTTTGCACTTTTAATTTATTTGTTTTATTTTTATCGTATTATTTATCGTGTTCTTTTATTGTTTCTTTTATTTTTATTTTTATTGTTATTTTAATTTTTTTGTTTGTTTTTAATTTTTTTGTTCTTTTTTATTTCATTATTTTCTTGTTTTAGGATGATCATGTTCATTCCCCTTGGACTAATGAAATGACCAAACAATAAGTCTGCAAGCCTAACTTTTGCGAGTGAGATAAAACCAGAGAAGCCCACTTCATGTCTCTTTACTTTTAATTACTTCTTATTCATTTGAGTGGTATTGTTTGATTTTATTTTGTGCATTGAGGTGAATGCATAGTTTAAGTGTGGGGTAGGGGTCATATTTTCTTAACCATTTATTAAAGCATAATTGTGGCAATTTTTTTTTATTTTGTGATATTTCTAAGGTTTTTTCTGTAAGATCCAAAAATTATACTTTAGTTAAATAAAGTTATTGTCAATGGTAGTTGCAACACAAAAATTTTAATCTCAAAAGCTCAAATGAGAGGGTATGTGCCTCTCTTGGCTTAAGCAAGGTCGAGAATGTCCTCTCTTATAAATGCAGTAGCTTTAAATTGGACTAGAGCTAGCTTCCTTTTGGAACCATTCAAAGCTCAAAGTTAGGAAATATATTCCAGTATGATACATGGTTCGATAACTACTCTATTGTCTCTGACATGAGTAATGCTAAAAGAAGAAAAAAGTAGAGAGAAAAAAATTAATGAATGAATGAGTTCAAATGAATAAGTTTACTAGTAAAAAATAAACTTAGCAGTTGAATTTTTAATGTATTTTTTGAACTCTACTACAATATGCAGATTCAACATTAAAAATTAATGATTTAAATGAAATTTAAGAACTCTTGTAGGATAGATCGATGAATTGATTGGATTTGCTTGTATAAGATGGTTTGAAGTGTTAATTTCACAAATTGAGATGATAGTTGTGTGTTTTGTTTTTTTGTGGAGTTTTTCAAGTTTATTTTGAATTGAAATATGTCCCATATCACTACTTAAATGTTTGGTTAGTTAATATGATTCATGTTTTTATTATGTTTTGCCTGAGGGCAAACAAAGATTCAAGTGTGAGGTTGTTAGACAAACGCTCTATCATACATATTTTTGGGCTATCAATATTATATTTTTTATGTGTATTTTGAGTGTTTCTCATTGAAAATAGTCTATTTATCTCACTTTTTTTATACATAGGTTAGTTTAAACGACATTTGGATGATGGTTAAGACAAAACAGGCTAAAACAGGACAAGTCCAGACAAACAAAAATCCTACACTGTTATGAAATAAATTACTTGGGGAGTAGTATAAAATGTAAAATGATGTTATTGTCAGTGTACTTATCAAAATTTTCGAAAATTTTGGGTTTGTTTAAGTGTGAATTCATGAGGAGCCACCAATTTTGACCTACCATCATAACACATTCACGGAACCACCTTATAACTTCCATTCATTCACCAAAAAGCATAAAAAACATTCTCCCCATTATCCAGTATCACCTCTTACCATACACCAATTAACCATTGGCCACCATCAATCACTATATCATTTAGTCACCACCTCCATTCACCATCATTCTAACATTCTTTCATATTTTCATCAATTTTGGTAAAAAAAAACAATTTCTCTAAAGGGAAGCGATAAAGATCACGATTTGAGATTAAGACCGACAAGAATTAAAGAGCAGATAGGTTAAATACAGTGGGATTATTATCATTTTCTCAATATTTAATTGGTTTTCTTCATTCTTTTTTGTCTCTTTTTCACTTATTGTGAACTAAACTCTTTTATACACTTAGGTTGAGATGAAACATTGTTTTTTATTAGATTTTGGATTTTTAGTTTTAGTTTTAAGACGTTTGTTGACTAAGATTTAATTATGGCTTTTTTCCCATTATTGATTGTTTGAAAACATGTTTGCTTCTTCCAGATTGTGATGTTTCCAGAGAACTTTAACCATCGGAATCTATTTAGTTCTCAGCTGTTTTATTCTATGACCCGCAATCTGTATCGGTTCCTCTTTATAAGTTAAGTTTTCTAATATCTGCACTTCTGATTCAGGTATAACATAGGTACGGTCTGATCGATACCTCCGTAGCATATTCACATGAAAAACATCGTGAATCTGTGCTGACTCGGCAGGTAAGGCAAGTCTATAGGCCAACGGACCAATCCGCTCTATAATCTCATATGGTCCAACATATCTAGGATGCAATTTCCCTTTATTTCCAAATCTCATTAGTCCTTTCTAGGGAAAAACATTAAAAGACACATTTTCTCTGAATTCATATTGCATTTTTCTTCTAAGCTGATCATAATAAATCTTCTATTTATCTTATGTAGCTTTCAATTTACTTTTAATCAGCTTAACCTTTTTTACTAGTTCTTGTACAAGTTCAGGTCCTTCAAATATCTCTGCCTCTTCTCTATCCCAGTAAATTGGACTTCTACATTTTTGTCCATATAGAGCTTCATACCGTGTCATATAAATGCTACTATGATACTGATTGTTGTAAGTAAATTCTATCAATGGTATGTACCGATCCCAAGAACCTTGAAACTTCATAACACAAAATCTCAACATCTCCTTTAGAGTCTGTGTAGTCTTTTCTGTTTGTCCATCATTCTGTGGATGGTTCAATTTCTTACCCAACGCACTCTATAATGTCTGCCAAAATCTTAAAGTAAACCTAGGATCTCTATCTAATGCTATAAAAATAGGAATAGCATGTAATTGGACTATCTCTCGTATATACAACTCTGCCAACTCCTTTAAAAAGATTCTAATTTTAATCGATACAAAATGTGCAATTTTTGTCAGTCTATCTACAATCACCCAAAATGCATCTTTACCTGATTGCGTACGTAGTAATCCTATCATAAAATCAATAGTTATTCATTCCCACTTCTAGACTGGTATCGATAATGGCTGAAGTTTTCCTGTTGGTGCATGATGTTCTACCTTTACCTCTTGACCAAACATCTGGATACAAATTTATCTACTTCCTTTTCCATGTTGGGCCACCAATAGTGTTGTTTCAGAGTATTGTACATTTTTGTCATTCCTGGATGCATAACATATGGAGCATTATATGCTTTATCCAGTATATCCTGCCTAATCCCGTCAATATTAGGTACACATACTCTGGATCCAAACATCAACAATTCATCAACCATTTGAAATGGGGTCTCAATACCCTGATTAATCTGTTCAATCATCCTTGTGCACTCTTCATCTTGCTGTTTTGTTGTTTGTATCTTTCTTAACAATATTGGTCGAACCATTAATGTTGCTACTAACACTCCTGATTTAGTTAATTATAACTTTGTATTCAAGATTTGTAAAGCTATTAAATCGGTCATACGTGTTAGTTGTAAGCTAGATATAGCAACACTAAACTTTCTATTCAGTGCATCTGCGACCACATTTGCTTTTCTAGGATGATATTCAATTGTGCAATGATAGTCTTATAACAACTCTAACCATCTTTTTTGTCGCATGTTAAGTTCTTTTTTCGGTTATCAAGTATTTCAGACTTTTATGATCTATAAAAATTTAGAATTTCTGGCCATATAGATGATGTCTCTAGGTATTTAGAACAACCACTATTGTGGTAAGCTCTAAATCATGTACTGGATAACTGGTTTCATGTGGTCGAAGTTGTCTAGAGGCATATGCTATTAATTTCCTATTTTGTATCAATACACATCATAGTCTTTGATATGAAGCATCACTGTAAATGAAGAATCCTCCTGTACTCAAAGGAATCGTAATGACTGGAGCTGTGGTTAGTCGATATTTCAATTCATCAAAACTTTGCTGACATTGATCATTCACTGTATAGAAACATTCTTTCTTAGTAGTCGTGTCAGCAGAGCAGCTATAATGAAGAATCCCTCCATAAATCTGTGATAGTAACCTGCTATGCCCAAGAAACTACGTATCTCTGTAACTGTCTTAGGAGGTTTCCAATTTACTACTACTTTAAATTTCTTTGGATCTATAGATATTCCTTGTCCCGTTATCACGTGTCCCAAGAAAACTACTTGATCTAAGCAAAACTCACATTTGCTAAGTTTTTATACAACTTTTTTCTTGTAAATTTTGTAAGACTATTCGCAAATGTTCATTGTGTTCTTTGGTATTTCTCAAATAAATCAGTATATCATCTATGAAGACAAGTACGAATTGATCGAAAAAGGACTGGAATATATTGTTCATCAGTGCCATAAATGCTGCTGGAGAATTAGTTAAACCAAATTGCATAACTAAAAACTCATAATGACCATACTGAGTTCTGAAAGTAGTCTTTGGAATATCTTCCTATGCTATCTTTAATTGATGGTACTTGAATCTTAGATCAATTTTCAAAAACACTGTGGCACCTTGTAATTGGTCAAGTAGATCATCTATTCAAGGTAAGGGATACTTGTTTTTCATTGTTACTTGATTGAATTTTCTATAATCTATACATAACAGTAATGTTCTATCTTTCTTTTTAACAAATAATATAGGTGCTCCCCAAGGTGAAACACTAGGTCAAATGAATCCTTATCAAGTAACTCTTGTAACTCTTTCTTTTATTCATGTAATTTTGATGGTGCCATTCTGTACAGTTGTATGGATATGGGTGCCGTACCAGAAATTAACTCAATAGTAAACTCCCTCTCTCTATCAGGACGTAATCTTGAGTGATCCTTTAGCAATATGTCAAGAGACTAATCTACTGTTGGTGTTCCTTTAATGTTTTCATACGTTGTTGTTCTATCAACTATAAGAGCCAAATAAGCTTCACATCTATCTTGAATTGACTTAAAGGCTTGAATAGAAGATATTAGACAACTAGGCAGAATCTTCCTGTTTCGACAAAATATTACTTTGTTTTGTTCTTTAGGTTCAATGATTACTTCTTTGGTATAACAGTCCACATTAGGTCAATGATGAGCTAACCAATTCATACCCAAGATTAGATCAAACTCTGTCAAATCTAGTAAAATTAAATCAACTGTCAATTTTGTACTTTGTATCTGTATTTTACAATTGTGTACACTATATATACCCACATCATTTTGCCTAATGGATTATGGACTCCTAGGCTCTGTGTTAATGTTTTAGGTTTAACTTTCACTACATGTATTATTATGGGATTAACAAATGAATGTGTAGAACCAGGATCTATCAATGCATAAGTAAAAACACTAAATAAATGTAAATCACCTGTAATAACCTTAGGGGCGTCTACTGCCTCCTGTCTAGACATTGTAAGACTCTAGTGTGTCCCTGAATTTGAGTACCAGAGGCTCATCTGCCTCTACTAGATGCTAAAGTAGAAGCAGCTCCTTTACCCTGTCTTCGACTACCACTCGTATTCATCATCAAATCACTACTGTGTACTACTGACTGTATCTAAGATACATCTCTCTCTATCCCAACATTATCTCTCCTAGTAGGGCAATCTCTAGCAAAATGTCCCTGCTGACCACACCTAAAACAACCTCCTGTCAATAACCTACACTCACCTAAATGAATCCTCTAACAATATAGGAACAAAACTCTAATAAGTCCAGAAATAGTTTCCAAGCTACCCTGTCCTCCTGTCCAGATCGTCTACCACGATAAGTCAGATAAGAAAATGGTCATGATCAGCCTGTAGTAAATCCTCAAAATCTGATACGAGTAGGAGTGAACTTAGTTCCCTTTCTCGGTCTACTGTACTCTTCTAAAGTGGATACCCTCTCTGTTTACTTTCTTTCTCCTCTTCCTCATCATCCTTAACCTTAAGCAGTTCCTCAGCTTTGATCACTACATCTCTCAATACTGTATACTTACTCGTCTCTGTCTTAGGGATTAGTTTGCAAATTTTCTTTTTCAGGCCATTCTCAAATAACCTACATTTATCCTTATCGGTTGAAATATAACTTGCAGTAAAATGTGATAGCAGGGTAAATTGTAACTTGTTCTCGGCTACATTCATCTTCCCCTACTTTAGAGTTAAGAACTATTTCTTTTTTGCATTCATATACACCTTTAGTAAATACTTCTTTCTAAATTCCTGTGAAAAATCCTCCAATGCAATAACTCATGGAAAATCCAGAGAATGGGAAATTGTCTTCCACTAGTTGTACGCATCCATTGTAACAATGATACTGTTGGATAAAATGTGATATACATTTATATGTTTTGATAATGTGCTAAATTGATATTGTGTTTAATTGATAAATATGTTAAGAATTATTTGTGTCTTAATTATATGCTAAATTGATTCATTTGTGCTAGAATTATTTTC
>CANYCX012733973.1:0-10988 GCA_948193385.1 Breynia disticha f. nivosa
TTATAACCTTAAAAGAGAAATTAAGCTTGATGGTTATCTTTTGGATGATTGTTTTGAAATGGTGGATGGTCATGATTCATATGATTGATGTGTTAATATGAACCTTGCTTCATTATATAAGTGGAACCTTATGTGAATGTATAACTCGAAAACATTGGAAATATGATTGATCTTATATTTATACTGTGAAAGACGCCTAAAATACATTAAACTGAACCTATGAATGTGCTATTTGAATATCAATGTGTAGTATGGGTTGTGTTGTTTTGTTATAAACTGGTTAAGTGTAAAATGCAAGATTTTGGGAAAAACAGAATAGCAGAATGGGTTGATGAACGGGCACCCAAACCGTTCTCCAAACCGTTCTGACTGTGAAAGTACTCCAATAGCACAAAATGGGATGAAGAACGGGTTTCCCAAACCGCTCCTTTGCTGCTGTTGGTCTAAGAACTTAAATGATTAAAGGAACTATGTGTGAAATGGTTGAAATGGTTAAATGATTAACTATATTGAATAATTTATGTGTGTGTTGTGGAATGTATTAATTCCATGGGAAGTTGTTCACTTTGGTAATGTTACTTACTGAGTTTTCACAAACTCACGTACGTTTTATGCCTGTCATATTCAACATTGGCAGGTATTGCAGGGGGATGCTTAAGCTCTTGTCGACTGAAGCCAAAGAACCAGTGAATCACAAGGTCGTGCACTGAAGTTGATTGACAAATAGAGGTCAAGCAAAACACATAGGATATTTCATGTTTATAATTGTTTTAATTGTTTAAGGTACTTTAGATTTTCAATCCTATATATATATTTATGCATATAGTTTCCTTTTGATAAATGAAAGGTGAAGTGTTCAAAATTTAACATGTAAACAAAGTTTCTTATTGATAAAAACAAATTTATTCTTTCTAAACAAAAACAAAATGATTTCCAAGTTTGGTTACCATTCTTGAAGAGAATGATTTATAATATTTATATAAATGGTAATCAAATTTGGGGGTCACACAAATGCCCGATTTTGAGTTTATAATTGTAAGAGCGTCAATGAACATAAATGAATGAAGTTTTTAGCATTTAAAAAATTCAAACATATGAAAATCTTTCCATATCTTTTCAAATTAAAAAAAATTACAATATCAGATCCTAATTTTAAGCGTATGAAATCTGTCAACCAATTTATAGTGTTCATTATTGTTCATATAAGTTCATATATAATGGTCATATCTATTTGCTAAAAAATCGGGATATACAATCCAAAATAGGAAACTAACTACTTGCTAAAAATCAGGAAATTCAAGCGGCACGATGTATAAAAAATATATGTTTATAGTGTTCATTTATTGTTCATTATTGTTCATATATAAAGAAAGAATAAAATTGGGATATACATTCAAATAGAAAACTAACTACTTACTAAGAATCAGAAGATTCAAACGGCACGATATATAAAAAAACATATGTTTAGTGTTCATTGTTGGTAATTATTGTTAATTATTGTTCATATATAGAGAGAGAATAAAAAGTGGCATTCGTACATTTTAAAACACGAAATTGGACATTCATATAATTGATTAACTAGAATCTAGCATAAATAAAAATGAACAAATATACGCTAACATTCCTATAAATTTAAATTCAAAATGTGATAATTTACATAATTATCTATTTTTAAAATTGCATTTGTAAAAATGAACACGAGAGTTTTGTTTGTAATAATACTTACTTTCATTCACTTTATTTAAAATATGTTTATTTTATTTAAAAAGGATAAAAAGAAAAACAAACAAATTTATTACTCTTTACATGGAACGTCTTGCAGCCAGTATTATGGAGGAGGTCGACCAAGGTAATTGGAAGCCTTATGCAGCATCCAAGCATGGCCCTGCGGTGTCATACCTCTTTTTCGCGGATGACCTCATCTTATTCTGGGAAAGCACACCGAAGCAAATGAGCACCGTACTAAACTGCTTAAACAACTTCCGTCAACAATCAGGGGCCAAAGTAAGCATTGTTAAGACCAAAATATTTTTCTCTAAAGCAACTCTCAATGGGACTAAACTTCACCTTTCTTAGATGAGTGGCTTTGAGAAGGTAACTAATTTAGGAAAGTATCATGGTGTTACTCTCTTTATTTTCCACTTATTGACAGGGCAAGGCAGAGGTTAAATGGCTGGAAAAGTAAATCCTTAAGCATGGCTAGTAGATTGACCCTGATCCAATCCACCCTAGCAACATTGCCTAACTACGTGATGCAAACAGTGAAGCTGCCACAGACCATTTGTAATGAACTGGATGGGGTAACACTAAAGTTTTTATGGGGAGGGTCAACTGAGACAGAAAAGTTTCACCTCGTCAATTGGAACTCGGTGTTTTTAAAGAAAGAGGACGAAGGTTTGGGGCTTAAACCTACTTCTGTTGTTAATTGAGCCTTTGTTGTCAAACTTTGCTGGAGACTAATGAAGGATCCGCAGGCACTTTGGACCCGAATATTGTGGGGAAAATACTGTAAGGGTCAAGAAAGCAACTTTGTGAATTCCAGGAAAACGAGCCTTTCACCAATTTGGAGGAGTTTGCTAGAAGTGGCTTTGATGGTCAATCATCTGACAATGTGGCCTATTGGCAATGGGAGAACGACCAAATTTTGGACAGACGCTTGGATAGAAGACTATAAAACCCTTGTAAATTATGTTACTGACCCCTCTGCAATTTCCAATATGCAGGTCACGGTGTCTAACATGTATCAAGCAGGACTTGGCCAAGCAATCCAACAACTTCCACAAGATCTGGTTGAACATTTATAGAATGTTCGGGCCCTACTACTTGATGCGCCTGATGACTGTCGTATCTGGAACCCAACAACTACTGGAGAGTTCTCACTTTCTTCTGTTGTTGTTGCACTTTTAGAAAGAGAGAATCATCCGAACTTAGCAGAAGAAGACAACATTTGGAAACTTATTTGGAAATGGGAAGGTCCAAGAAGGATTCGAACTTTCTTATGGCTAGCCTACAAAGGAAAATTGTTTTCTAATTCCCAGAGGCAGAGGAGGAAGCTAACGGGCTGCTCTGTTTGCACTACCTGCAGTACCCAGTCAGAAACTATCCTGCATGCGCTGCGTGATTGCCCCCAAGCAAAGAAGGTTTGGAACGTCGCAATCCCAACATCTTTGAAGCACTATTTTTTTAATATGGATATATAGGAGTGGATTGTGTTTAATTTGAAACTTTCAATAATCAATAAATGCAGACAAAGTTGGGCCCTTATGTTTGGAATCCTTATTTGGAAAATTTGGGAAGCAAGGAATCTCCTCCTCTTTGAAGGCAATGATGCTTACTCTGCAGTTATCCACAAGGATGAATCCTGGGCTCACAACCACACAAACGCAGTCATTTCTCTGGGTAGACTCAACGGGATGAGTATAAGCCGTGAGAGACAAGAAGCACACTGGGTCAAGCCACCTATTGGATGGATGAGAGTTAATGTTGATGCAGCTACGAATGGGAATCATCGGATTTGTGCTGCAGGTGGTATTCTTCGAGACAACAATGGTTTTGCGACAGGATGTTTCCAAGTGGGAGTGGGCTACTGTTCTCCTCTTTTCGCTAAACTTTGGGCGATCCTGTATGGACTTAAATGGATCATTGCGAAAGGATTTCATCGGGTCATTCTGGAATAGGATTCTAAGCTTGCGATCTCAATCATCAATCGCACAAAAACATAGAAAGGTCATAACCTGGCTTTATTATGGGAAATACAGCAACTTTTGAACTCTCATACGGATATCAGGTGCTAATTTAGTGTCAGGGAAGCAAACACAACAGCTCATTGGTTAGCTAGGAAACAAGTATCCCAGCCAAATTATATTTTCAGAGAAGTTGAGGAACTCTTCCCGCAGCTCTTAAGCTTATTGTATTATGATCATACTGAAACCCCGGTTCCTTTTCATTGTACTAACATCATCCATGTAAGACCAGTTAGATCATCTGAACTCTATTATATTAATAGAATTTTCCCACTCGACTCTGGAGGATCCAACCTAGCTGGGTTGTCCGAAGTTGAGTGCCCTATGAATCTGAGGCCAGCCTAGCTGGATTGAGGTGAATAAGGGGAAGGTCCATTTCAAAAAAAAATATTACTCTTTAAATCATACTCAAATAAGACAATCATTTTATTCTTAAATTAAAAAGGATTTTCCTTTTGAATTTCAGTTACAAAAAGTTATAAAAATATTTTTTTGCATGAATTATTTTGAATCATTTGAACATTTTGATTTATTGTAACATTTGAATTATTTTAAATCATTTTAAATATTCTTATGAACCTCTTTTTCAAGTATAAACAATTTTATGCTTGTTGAGTTTTTGCACATTTTTTTAATATTGTAGTTATAAAAAATTTATGTGTGAAGCTAGTTTAATGTGGTTAAAAAATAGTTCAAAAGTGTACAAAATAGTTCAAAATGAATCTATTTATTTAAAATTAGTCCAATGTCAATCTTTCGAACTTTTTCATACATTTTAAATATTTTTGAACCATTTTAAACATTTTAGTTACAAAAATTTTATGGGTAAGGTTAGTTCAATATGACTAAAAAATAGTTTGAAACAAAATAGTTCAACATGCATCGGTTTATTTTAAAATTAGTGTAGAACGAAATTTTGAATTGTCTCTCACCAGGAAAACCTAATTTGTAAGAGTAACGTCAAGTCATCTACCTAAGTCCTAACCAGGTTGGACTTACCATCCGAACCAGATTAGTCGGTGTAATACCGAAACCCGAGTGGCCAGCAAAATGGAGTTCATGTTACTCCTATTTTAATTAATGCTCTCTCATCTCTATTTGTTCTGAAATAAATTTAGGTATACTGATGCCAAACTATAGCTTTCATTTCTTTCACCATCACTCTCCATACATCATAATTAATCCTGCAAGAATCCTTGAACCAACATGATATTTTTCAAGTTTCAGTTCGTTCACTAACTTACAAAGGGAATTATGAACGTTAAGAACTGAAGTTGATTGTTAGAAAAACGAACGTTAACGTGAAAACAAGAGTGTTCAAGTGGAAAAGGAGTTTCATGCGGAAATGGTGAATGCAGGGGAATAGAGTGAGAGTGACGGGTGTAACAACGTTCATATACATAACATGTCTTGCAGTGAAGCAAGTTGGTTGAAGAATTTATTTGGTCCCATTTCATTGCAGGGTTTGGAACTTCCCCACATGGTTTATGGGGCCCTAATTCACATGCGATTCCATGATTTTTTTCATCTTCCATGTGATATTATTAAGAGCTCTTCCATTAACTCCAACTGTACTTATGTTCTACAGTTTAATCCGATGCTTGATGTGTATGTGAATGTTACTTTCATACCCAAAACATCGATCGGTGATACCGGGCATCTCAACAGGACATTGGGCTGCAATTAAGCCATGGTTAGGCAAATTAAGAAGATTACCAAATTAAGAAGAATTATGATAGGTTAGGAGTAAAGCAAGATGAATGATTTGGAGAGAGGGAAGATGAAAAAGTGACATTATAGTGTTGGTTAGAAGTTGGTAATTAGCTTTAAACCATGTGAGGGTGGGACATGTGAGCGCACATGAAGAAAGAAACAAGCGCAAGTGCAGGGCAGTGGAGAAAAGAACAGAACAGAACAGAACAGAGAGGGATATATTGTATGTTAATACTGCCAGATAATTGCCACCAATCAAAAGTCAAAAGCAAAGTTGCCTCCACAGCCAAAGCAAAAAAGTGAGGTAAAAAGGTCATCATTGTATGGCACAATTTGCAATAAAGTTTTTTCCATTACTCAATTCTTTGAAATCCATAATGTTTGTCTGTATGGCTACACAAAACCAAAGATGAATAAAAATCACAAAATCAGCCGAATCCTATAGACTCAAAAACACTGGACACGGTATGAAGAGACTGACCGGGACGGGATTGACGCTGCAGACAAATATTGATGAAGGAATGGGGTTAGGAAAAAAAGAGGGAAGAAATGAACAACGCTTCCGCGCCTGATTCTGGGACATAATGTTGGTTTTTTTCAATAGAAACAGGCCGAGGTTGAGAAAAAAAGGGCGGAGAAACAGGAGGGGTGTGAATTGTATGGTGGTAATATAATGACAATGTGCCAAAAATGTACACTTGCCAATATATGTTGGTGATGCAGATAGACAGGAGTGAAAACAAACAAGTTCTTGCTATGCAATATGTTGAAAAATCAAAGGAGTAAAAAATTGCATTAACTAATTGGCCTACTTTGGCCAATTGAATTGACTGCAGATTCTAGCATTGCTGGCGTCGGCGACAGGAAAGAACGCCGGCGTCTGAGGTCATTGCCCCGACCATGGAAGAGGACTTGGCACCCAAACTCGAAGCACGGGCATAACTTGCTGAAGCACCAGCTCCTGAGGGAGTGAAGTATGCACCGTTGAGCAACAAGTCTCCCTCAGATCTCCAGTTCCAGTTCTTCCATTGGCCTTGAGCTGTGTCTACCCGCTTTGTCACCTAATGAAAATATTACATAATCTTCAATTATTGAATTCATTTTGTATGTTTAGATATGAAGTTCACTTTGAGAAGACAGTACCTCTTTAGCAAATGCATTCACTGGAGCATTGTATCTGTTGCCCTGGCTGTTGATGGTGGGGTTTGCACTTCCACCAATGGCATACATCTCCCAGTGAGTGTAATCATTGTTTACCACATGGAAATAACCATGTCTACACCTGCAATTATGCACAACACTTGTAAGTTTTTGGCTAAAATTGACTCCTAATTGATAATTATTGCTAGTACCTTCTCAACTAACTACTTTACTCGAAAGGTAAAGCAGAGTAAAAGGAAGTTTATGTTACCTAGGCATTCTCTGGATTAGTCCCTCTCCGAAATGGTTGTATGCAATGGTTACTTGCATTTGCTTGTCTCTTGTGTAGGAATCACTGTGTCCCAACAGCATAACCTGCATAAGGTGGCATAACATCACTATCAGTTACAAGTAAAAAGGAACAAGAACTGCCATTTCTCAAAAGTTAATGACAAACTCACCTCATTGTGGTGGGTCATGTGGTTGTTTGATATGGTAATGGCGGTTGAGCCCATGACAGCATCAACCAATCCATCAGCGCATTTAGAAAGCGAGTTGTGATCAACCCATATGTGGCTTGAGCCGAAAATAGATATAGCATCTCCGTCAGCCATTGTTCTCCACCCGTAATGACTGGGAGAACTTCTCACCATGGCATTACCGGTGGGTTTGCAGTCATGAATGTGGAGACCGTGAATTATCACATTAGTAACAAACTGGATGGTAATGCAACCTCCATTAGCAATATGGACATTGACCCCACGGCCGTCAATGGTCTTGAAACTGTTCATGATAAGTTCCTGCTTCAATTGGATAACCATATCTCTTTTGAAAACAATCCACAAGGGTGCGTCCTGAATCACAGCGTGGCGCAAAGTACCGGGCTTGGGGTTAACAGGGTCATCATCACCAGGGTCAGTGACAACATAGAAGCGACCATCACGACCACCAATTGCATTTCTTCCAAAACCAATGCCACAGTCAGCAAGACGCTTGCGGTTCTTGTGCCAGTTGGGGTCACAGCGCCAGCAATCATCAATAGGATTGCCTGTTCCGCAAGTAAAATAACCAAGCTTCCTCCTTGCAGTGCTATTCTGAATATTCCTGTAACATCAAACATTCAAGTACATTAAACAATGACACTAGAAATCCCGTTAAATAACATTCAAGTCAGAGTTATCCAAGTTTCACAGTTTTACTTTCATCAACTCTGGGGGTAAATAGCATAACTGCTTTGCTTTGACAAGTAAATACTATAACTACTTGATCTACAGTTTTGTAATGTGTCGGTGGTACAAGTTACTACTCAATATCAATGGATGTCAACTCTACCCATGAAGGAGGCAACCATTTTGTCGTTTACAGATTTACTGCTGAAGGATCAGAATTTTCTACATTTGGTTTTAAGTCAAGCAGCGGAAAGAGGATAATATGTGGTTTAATTTTGTGTCCCAAGAAAAGTCATTTTCCAAATTATAGAGTAGCAGCTATGAAGCTAGGAACCCCATTAATATAGTCAGAAACTGAAGCTTTTCTTCCATACTTCTACCGACACTAGAAACAAAAAAATATATAGAAAAATGAATATGCATACTATGCTAGTAACTTTCCCACTTAATTGGTAAATAGAATCCGGAAAACAATCAATGTCACTAAAAAAATACCCCTTCAAAACCCAAGTAGATACAAAATTCCAATTTGATTAAGACCTTTATACCATGGCGAGACCAATGAAAAAGATGTGTTTCATAGCCTTCATGAATAATTAAATAAATAAATTACGTCAAATTTTCCTATTATTATCTATGTTATGACTGAAACCATGCAATCACAGTTCCTCTGAAGTACCTACTACACAGACCGAACAAAAGTTTTATGTGCTTTGAGCCTTTGACGCACGAATATTACCACCATTACCACTGATACAAAGACTTGCAGTGGAGACACAAAAAAAAAAGTCAGTGAATGCAGCAGCTGAGGAACGTGGGAAGGGTGATTCTCTAAGATTATTTTTTAAAAGTAAAATTTCCAGCTAAGGACAAAGGTAAATAAATGAAATACAGAGGAGTCCCAATAAAGCAAAAATGGCTGTATTCATGAAAGCTTTGAACACATTCAGAGAGTAGCATAATGAGCAAGTGAATTCATAGAAATTGAAGTGATTTTGTTGAATCTTTATTTCCGCATGGTTTGAATAATTAATACTATTTTAAAAATGATAACAAAATTCATTCATCAAAAACACAAGTCGGTCAAAATAGTGAGTGAGACAGAGAAAGAAAAAATCATACATTTCGACCATTCGAACAACTTCATCAGGATCATCAACAGCATGTGGGTTTTTCCAGTCAGAACCGTCTTCAAAACTGCAAAAAAAAAAAGCACAACTAATTAAGTTAATCAAATTATATAATATTAATACAATACTCTCACAAAGTGACACGTGTCGAATAGAAACAAAATAGCAAGTACGATGCAGAGAAAAGGTGAGTAGTGCGTGCAGTGCTCAAGGCCACAGCAGCCTCACTCCACGCTAAAACCGTTACAATAAAGTTGTTTCCAAGTGACAGAAATTATAGCCGAAACGAGCCTTCCGCGAATTAAAAGTTAAAACTACTGAATTACTACTACACCCTTTCGTTTTTACGACCATTAGTAATATTTGAGGGTAAATTTGGAAACAGGTGATTATTTTCACTACAACCGAGGAGTCGGAAGAACTAACATAACCGAATAAACGATATAGATCTAACCAATGACATACGCACGGATCTCAACGGCCGGGATTACTGAATCCAACGTACGTTAAAATCAACGGCTCGGATCACTCGTTGAAAAAACAGAGGACTCTGTAAATTGAAAGAGAACGCACGTTTTGCTCTTATTTACCTTACTGCCATTGACGAGTTCGTGGAGCTTCGGAGTATCTTCTCCGTCTTCGCATTCCTACATCAATATGAAACAAACAAAAATTTAAAAACAAAAATGTGGTTGAGAATGAAGCTTAAAAACGAAGGATGTAACCTTACCTAGCAAAAAGAGCGGAAACTTGTTCATTTCTAGCAGCAACAAAAAGAAGAACACCGGAGAGTAGAACGAGAAAGAGTGACGTCACACATTTCTTAAACGACGGCGTCATTGCCGTAACTTGACGCTCTGAAAACTCCTTGTGTTGTGAGAGAAGGAAAAATTGTAGAGAGGAGGAGAAGGAGTGAGAGAAGAGAGTGGGAAGAAAAGGAGGATTTTATAGAGGTTTACTAGACTACAACATTCACTGTGGAAAAAGTGAAGAAATGAAAAATTATATAATATGATGAGGTGGATTTAACGATGTTACATAACAGTAACGGCTTTAGTTATAGTGGTTGATGGTGGTTGGTTAACCTAAACCTAACTCTACAGCTTTTAACCACCCTTTCAGTTAACAAATTAAGCTAACGGATTCATTACCCTTCTATCGCACACCTCGTCCCACTTTTTTGTCTTCTCTGCTAGTATTTTTTTTTCTTTTACATTATTTAGGAGAGTTTTTATTATGACTTTTTAAAGAAAATATAGTTAATAGATAATAAATTATCACTATGAGATAAAATAAAATAAAGTGATTTTTTATTTATTTAATAAAAAATAATTTTTATTTTACGTAATTTATATAGTTTCAATAAATAAATTATAGAATTTTCAATGAGGGTAGCTTCGTTTTTAGCTCAATAGTGCTTTAATTTTAAATTGTGTCACAATATGCTATTTCCAATTTTTAGCTAAAGTGACATTAACAAAATAATATGAAAAAATAATATTTATTTCATCTCAAATTAATAGATAATTTTAAATAAATGCAGATTTAAAAAAATTAATTGTTAAATTAGTTGTAAATAACAGTTATTACATGATTTTTTAACATTGCCTTTTTTAATGAGCGTGACTTAAATAATAAATATACAGAATGAGTAGTATTTTAATATAAAATAGAATTCATGTATGGATTGATAGGACCGCTCACATGACGTAGAGATTTTTGACTCAATTCGAAAATTTGTTCAAATAGAAGTGGAAGTAAAAAAATGTCATTGACTTTAATATTTGTCCAAAAAGCATCTGATCATGTTATATTTCATCATGTCTTCAAAATCAAAACTAGAACCGAATATATATATATATATATAATTTTAATTTTTTATCTTAGAAATTTATGTCTGTATTGTGACGCCCAAATTTAAATACTATTTCATATTTTAAATACTTATTTTTCAAGAAATAACATTCAAATTTAAACATCATTTTTATTTTTAAAATATTATAATTTATAATAAAATATAAAAGAAAAAGACAGGAGAGATAAAATTTTAATTCATTCAAAACCAAAACCACACATTTCATTATCAAGGTTAT
>CANYCX012735810.1:0-16424 GCA_948193385.1 Breynia disticha f. nivosa
TCCCTATATCTTATACGTACATATTTACCATCTATAATAAACATTATTCCATTCAATTTTAGACATTTTCTAACCTCCATTACACGAATTAACTATCTCTCTATCCCCTATTATTTCAGATAAATTTTTGGACGAATTTTCGGGGCATTACATTTAATACTGTTTCCAGTTTCCACAAAAAATGCAGGAAAAATGACAAAAAAAATACCAGCAAGTTCTTGGATTTTTTCTGGAAAGTATACTCTTATATAGGTGAAACAACTTTCAAATATTGACAAATTTTCTACTTGTATCACAACTGCCCTTAAAACTAACATAAGAACAACAACATTAAAAAAGAAACCAAAGCTTCCAAGTGATAGAATCTGACTAGCAGAAGCAAGAGATCATAGCTATTGCAGAAAATGACAGGACAATGTTCATGGCCAAATTTCTGTTACACAGCTTACAGCATCACTAATGACACCAGTATTCAGACTACCATTAGTTACATCACGATTTCCAAGGCCAAGTCCTGTGTTCTGTCCTGAAACTGTTATTCCTGCATAGGAAGCCTCATCTCCCTGGACTGTAATGGAAGGTGAGACATTTGGTACACGGCGTAAATTGTGGTTTCCGATTAGTTCATGTGGAGAGAAATGATTTTGATGCAGTTGGTTTCTGCCACCGGTTGGTCCTCGTCTGACCATATCTTCAGCTAACTTCACCTGAAGATAACATCGCAATAATTCATCATCACCTGAACATGCTTTAAAACTCTATCCTGAAGGGTCCACTGGCTTGAATCTAGATTATTGAGAATGCTAGCTAATTTAATCATGCAAATACCAAGTATACCTTGGCTCTAAAAGCTTCTACATCTGATTTTAGCACACGGTTGTCTGTGTCAGCATGGCGATATTGTTGAGTAGCACCAGAAAGCTGCTTCAACAGAGTTGCATTTTCTCCTGATAACTGTTCTACCTGACAAGCATAAACACAACATACTTATCAAACTGCAAACACAAATTCCATACTAGAGACCATCTTCTTATTTACAGGAGTCCAGACAGAGCAGTCAAAATCTTCATGGTACCTGAAATTCAAGATCAGCCAAATGTAATTGTTTCTTCCTTCTTGATCTTCTGGCCGATTCGCGGTTAGAAACCATCCTGACAACCAAAATAATTCCCATGTCAGATAGTCTGTAGCTACAAAATTACCAAGATTATCATCTTTGTCACAACCTGGAGGTATACCTTCTAATTCGCTTGATTTCAAGAGGGTTGGTACTTTGTTCACACGGACCAGCTTCTGTATCAACATCTTCTTCCTCTGATTGCTCAGGTGAGGAACAACCACTGGTAGCATCTCTGGATCGAGCTTTTGGTTTGTTAACCGGAGTTGGACTGCTAACTGCATCAAATTTAACAAAAATTTAGTCCAAACATAAACAATATTTCTTTAAAGTATCAACTATGACATCAAACTGTAAAACTTAACATACCACAGATAGAAGACTGGGCATCAATAGGTGCTGAAACACTCGATTGATTGGGAGTCATATTTTGAGACCATAAAAGAGATTCTGTTAATCCGCCACAGGTTGAGAAAACATTCACCAGGTCCTGCAATTTAGCAACCATAAGTTGCAGTATTATCGCAAGTAATATTTATGATTCTGGCACTTCATTTAGAGGGATTAAACGATAAGGTTTGTTGTATCCTTAACACAAAGTCAAATGTTAGTTCTAGAGAGATAAAGGTCATAATAATGCCAATTAATAATAACACAAACATGATGCTAGCTTGCCATGGCAATTCGGCCGCCTATGAGATTCGACTGGTTATGTTCCTTAAATTCGAATCTCAATAGAGTTACTCGGGCAGAAGCCGTGCCTCTGTCCGAATCCGGACTAGCGCTCACCAAAGATGAGAGACACCGGTTGGCTCCCTTTACCAAAATAATTTAAAATGGTAAGTGAAATTATCACTCATATTTATTCATTTCTTTTTTCTTCTGAATTTTTATAAATTTTTTATGTATTGCTTTCACCATAAATTATTGTGGGCACACCTCAGCAAATATTGTCACACAGCAATATGACCATAAGCTGTATTAGGTAATTCTTATATATGTAAAACCAAAATGGAAAAATTCCATGGAGTCACTTTCTTCTTGAACTCAGCAAGGTTCATACCTTCCCCAAGCAAACCATATTCTTTGTATTATTGCTAAACACCAAACGATAACAAATTCAGAAACATTTTTTCTGTTAATAACAGCTTTACTACTAAGGCACGGAAGGAGGCACGAGTTCTCACTGACCTCCGCTTAAGTCCGTCACCGAGATCAAACATATATATTGATCTAAGTTGAGTTAAAAAAACACCATAATAGAATAGGAAAAATTAAATTGTAATGATTTGGAACGAAAAGGATTAAAGAAAGGAAAGAAAAAACTTACAGAAGCGAGAATATCACTAAGAAAACCATCGAAAACTTCAGGTGGGAAAGAGTTGATCATGGGGTTGGAGTCATCTTCATTAATATTAGAGTTAGTGTTGGAAGGGATGGAGATATTGTTAAGAACTTCTTGAAGAGCTAGTTCTGACTCACTTCTCTTCATATGATTATGAACAGCCTTTGGGTCCATTTTGTACGGACGTAAGTCTTAAGTAAGCCAAGAAAAGATATGTCTGAACTGAGAAAGATACAGAGAGAGAAGAGAGAGAAAAGGGGAAGGAAATATGAGGAAGAGAGGTGGATATATAGTGAGGGAGAGAGGTGGAGTGACTTAGCTGAGTGGCGCAATGGACAAAGGGCAAAGTGTTTGGAATGTATCCCACATCTAATAATTGAAGAATATGAGGTGGTTTATAATAATATAAACTGTAGACTTATATAAATCAATTGGTTTTATACTAGAGATTCACAATTTATATCATGCGTGCATGAACCCATGAACTTTAATACAAAGAACGTAACATCAATGGTGAGAAAAAGAGAAACTTGACAAGTTTATTTATAAAATCATGGAAGTGTCTTTGCTGGTTTTGCATTATTGGTGTGTTGGCTTGCCCTTTTTTAACTTTTCTTAACACACTTGCATTAGTTGAATGCCAAACTTCGTTTCTCTTTATCCTTACGGAGATTCAGCAGTAAAAGAGATCGATTAGTAAAAATATAAAATTTGATCTTTTTTTTGTAGCGGCGTTAGAGTAAACATGTAAATTCTAATTTATTAGTTTGCTAGATGTCTTTGAGCCTTCCTACCTTAGATTCGTGAATTAATTCGGTCGCTTTTTTAAAATTTATGGATCCAAAAAAAACTTTGTTTCTCTTTTTTACTATCGTGAGTTTGTAGTCTAACTTGCTGTTAATTTAACTGATATACTGCAACATTTCAGGGTTCTAGCGGCCGTTCTCTCCGTTTCTCCTCTTATAGTTTTGTTGATGTCGATTGTGTTTTTATGTAGTATTCTTTTCTCTCATTATGGATATATAACAAAACTGTTGTGCTAATTTGTTTATGTATCAAAAATTTTAAATTTAAATTTCGTCCTCTTTCTGAGAAAAATTTCTTGTTCTGTCTGGTCTTTTTACGCAACATGCCCACTACTTCAACATGGCAGCAGCCTAGCATGGCACAAACAAAAAAGCAGTTAATAACAACAGTAAATTTTCCTGATATAACAGCAGCTTGGAACCAACAAGAAGAAACAAACAAATGGCACTTGAAGTAAATAAAGAAGAAGATCACGGGTAATATGGAGAGAAAATAGACTCAGAAATGGAGGGCGATAAAGACAGCCACCGACCAAGGACAAAGTAGGAGGAGAGAGATGGTTACTTTTTTTTTTTTTTTTTTTTTTTAGAGAGATGGTTACTTTGCTTTGCATGTCGTGTTCAAAGCAAGGGAACTCCTCTCCACTCACTCATTATTTTAATCAACTTCCCTTTTTAAACCATTGCTTTTGCCAACTTTTGTAAACTGGAATGGCTTTATGTTAGAACTGAGTCAGTAGCAAGTACCTAACTTATGTACAGTGAAGTGATTTACCAAACTGAGCCACCACGTTGCTTCCACATATCCCAATCAAATATTATTTCATCTTTACAAATGTATCGAACTCACTTGCCTTGCCTCCTGCTTTTCCTTCACTGTTAAGCTATCAGAACTTATTTGCAGCCGCCTCTTCCAACAACGTTTTCTGTACATTATTTTATATTTGTTGTCACAAATCAGAGTCTGCATCTTTAATAGGTGCCAATGAATTGCGACCAATTTGTAAGGACTGGAAACTTCTGAGAAGGGTTCTTTTTCAAAAAATGTGTTGGGGATTACTTGTACGTCAATGAATGTAATGAGTGTATGTGATACTCGTCAAAGAATGCAGGTGGCTGCTTATCAAGATAAGAGTGAGGATCTTCTGTACTTTGCTAAATGTCATGCTAACTCTATCATGTACAGTTCCAATAACAATCTTACTTATTCCTTCTCGTCTCATACTAATAAATGATTTTAGACAAGTTATTAGATGACCAAGGACGGAACCAGAAAAAAAATTAAAGGGAGGCGACATATTATAAATATATTAAAAAATTTGATACATGCATAAAATATACAAATTAAATATAGTTTGTTTATATAAATTAATACAAAATGTATATGACTAACTTTTACCCTAGAACTAAAAAGAGATAATTAATTTATCTGATTGTCCATTTTGAAATTGTATTGTTTTGTTTCAATTGTTAATGAGTAATTTCATTTTAACCCCTAATTTATTTTTCAACTCAACGACATCGTTTTTGTCATTTCACTATCCCAACCCTACTTACCTAGCAATCTCCGCCCATCACTCCATCTTCGTCAACCTCCCTTTCATGCTCCCACTTCCATTCAATGCCACCATCCCACCACTTAAGTCCAAGCCCACAACCACCCTCAAACACCGCATCCTTCATTGTCATCACAGTCTCACGCCTCCTCACTCAGTCCTTCCTTAGGCTCCCACAGTTCTGCTCCTCTGTTCTTTGCCGCCTCTTCAATCTTGACCAACGCTCCCTCTTTTCCAGTGCTTGGGGGAGGTGCTCCTTAGCAGTGGTGGACAAGGGGGGCGGCCGCTGCCCCCGCCCCCCTCTCGTTCCGTCCCTGTAGGTGACTATACAAGTTATGAAAATTAAAAAACTAGTAGTTAAATTAATTGTAATTGATAATTATTACTTCTTTCATTATTATGTTATCTTAAAAAAATATATTTTTCTTATATTATATTTTATTTTATAATTTTACATAGAATCAGGACTGTAAACGAGATGAGTAGAACCGAGTTTTGAAGTGATCAAGCTCGGTTCGTCTATAATTTCACGAGTACGATCTCGAGCCGAGCTTTCTTCTAAAAAGTTGTTCAAATTCGGTTCATTTAAAGCTTGAGAGAGCCACTGGATGACGAGAGGGTGGTAGCGACATGCGGTGAGATGAAGCATTATGTGAAAAAATTAGCATCATGTGTGACGCCTAAATTTAAATCGTAATTATCCTTAATTAATTAATTCGAAAACATGGATAATTTTTTTTTTGAGAAGAGAAATGAGGTGCAAAGAAATGGAATGTTTACACATTGTTTTCGTAAAACAATGCCTCAAGCTAAATAACTTATTCATTAAACCTTATAACATAATCCATGTTAAATTTAAAGAACCTGCTCTGTCAACCTTCCTCGTGGAGTGCCTTCTAAACCTGCACATACCACAACACAATGCACGTGAGTAACTGAATAACCAGTAAGTACACCTACAACACACTTACCAAAGTAGTTAATGCTTGAGTACTCATTAGTAAAGTGTGTTAGGTGAATTAATTATCAAGGATAGGGAAATTCATCATAACATTTTCTAATTCAATATACATTAGTGCATTATCCACGATTAAGGCCATAAATCTTAGTGTATGCCAAACTACCAAGTTCTAGGTCGATTATTAATGTCATTTTCCCTTAAACTTATATATTTTAAGGTTGCTAGTTACATGGAAACGCCCTGGGGAACGGCCTGCATAGATCGTTCTCCTGGTCGTTCCACCGTACTGGAATGATTTCGAAATAAAATGGCATAGAGCGGTTTGTACAGACTGTTCTCCAGCTCGTTCTGACTTGCTAGATCCATAAAACAGCACATTTACACATAACAATTCACACAGACTCGCATACTAATCATGGAAACATTCATCAAGCAATCCACATGCATCAACAAGCTTAAAACACAACACATTCCACTTTAAACTTCTCAACCATCATCAAGAAAAATTCATCATCATTTCCACAATCGAATCACGCAACATCCATAATCATCATTCAAGCCAACCCATATCATCAACTCACAAGTCCAACTTCATAATACAATTTCAAGCAAAGCTCATAATCCATATTCACCTTAGTACATAGTTCACTACATCACATAACATCAACCAAACATTTAAACCTTCACATATATTCCATTCTTATATCCAACCATACACAATATTTAAATGCAAATGTATACACTATGAATGTCAAATGCAAGTCATACAAATGCATGCCCCAGGATCTTTATTTATTTATCGTGCACGTGAGAGAGTCCACTCTCATAATTTGACAATTCCCCTTAATTTTGAGCTTTTGCTCGATTTGACAATACCTCTTTAATATGAGCTTTCGCTCGATTGACAATACCCCTTTAATGTGAGCTTTCACTCAATTAACAATACCCTTTAATTGTGAGCTTCCGCTCAATTTGTCAATACCCCTTGATTATGAGCTTTCGCTTGTTTTTGGCAAATTCCCCTTTCGTGAACACACAATAATGCTCATGACATATCCACAAGACATGAATAAATGAAATGTGACACATTTCCAATCCCATTTCCAACACAATAACACAATTATGATCTTTCCACAAAACCACTATCATTAAAGCATATCAACAAACTTACAAACACTTCGCTCACCAAGCATATTCCACACAATTACGATTCCTTTACAAACTTTCCATAATATACTTTACAAGCTTATTTTCCACAAATTAAAATCAAAACAACATCATATCCATCACACACATTATCTCATTATTCCGATTCAATAACTTACATTGTTTAACTTAACCAAATCATGCTTTTTAACACAACTCAATGCAAGGTCCATTCAGTACTCATATTTCACACAACCAACAACAACCATTCCAACATTTTCAATCACTATAGTCAAGTCATTACAACACATTTTTCCGCATCCCACTCAATCAATATCAAACCAAAACGACAACACAATCATACAAACACATCGAGTCAATCACCATTCGTCATAATCAAACTAATTCATACCATTCCATAGCACATTGGCATAATCAGATTTTCCTTAACACAAACATAACAATCAATCAAAATCACATCTCGTTAAGTCCATTTTACGAAACTTTACCTAGCATATCAACACATGTGAAAATCAACCAAATATATTTAACCATACAAAAGCAAGACATACAATGGTAAGTGTGGATGTCGGCTCTCGGCTTAACTACAATCCGGGTTCCGAATATTTTCTCCTACACAATCAAGTCACATTTCACTCATTAAACACATATCTAATATCGATTTCACATTCTAAATCTTATTTCACAAAAAGGCCCAAACTTTCCAAACACTAAAATCACAAAATTCTTCCAAATTTTTGGTATTTAGTTCCAAACCATACACAATACCTCTACTAACTATAACCCAACTATAATACATCATTTCCCAAACCTTAGCCTCAAAATCACCTAAAAATCAAGTAGAAAGTTAAAGCTTACCTTGCTCTTTCGAAGAGACCCACCAAGCACATTCTTCCTCAAGCTCAAATCTATGAAATCTAAGGTGCTTGAGGTTAGATTTGGTGTTTTTAGGCTATAGATCGAAGGGTTTTTGGGTTAGGGTTAAGAGAGAGTCGGGTGAGTGTTTTAGGGTTTTGTTTTTCTCTTTCTAAAATGCTCACGCGAACCTGTTTTTAGAGCCCTAACAGGTCGAACGGTCTGCGAACAGGTTGCCCAAACCGTTCGCCAGGTAGTTATAGACTCCGTCCCCGCAAAATTAATTTTTGTTCACAACTGAAACGGTTTAGGGAACGGTTTGGCTAGGTCGTTCCTCAGGTCGTTTGACCTCATTGTTTTCATATTTTTGGAATATTTTCATTAAATTTTTGGGTTGTTACATAATGTGACTAAAAAAATTAGGGTTTGATAATTGATGACTATCTGATAGCATCATGTGATTAAAAAAGTTAAAATTAGAACGAAGCAAGATAAATTAGTATCAAAACTATGTTACTTTAAGTAAAACTATGTAGTTTAATACTAATATATTTTAATTTAAATACTACAATTAGTAATGACATAAAAATTAATTTTTAAGTTATTTCATCTAAACAAATTAACATATTTGACATTGAAATTTATTATTCAAATAAAAATTTATAGTTATCGTTCTGTGTACTTACTTAAAACAAATTAATATATTGTTTATGACTTCATATTGTATACATCGTTATAACTATAAAATTTACCTTGAAGACACTTTGTACATCTAAATTTGATACATCTTTGTACAATTTATGGGTTTAATTGTTTACGAGTATCTTTATGAGCCTAAAAAAAGTTTCTTAAACGAGTATATTCACGAGCTTACGAGCTGAGTAGCTGAATGTCCAGGCTCGGCCGCTCGACTCGTTTATTTAAAGGAGCCTGAAATTTTGTTTAAGCTCAACTCGTTTACTAACGAGTCACGTCATGAATGAGCTGTAAACGAGCCGAACGTCGAGTTATTCACGAACAGATCGGCTTATTTACAGCCCTTAACAAAATTTAACATTTTGTTCTAATATTTTTTAAGTGATAATTAAAACATATTAATTGTATTGTTAAATGAGATATTAATTGTATTCTTATGCAGTTTTACAAAAATACCTTTCATTTAACAGAGATAAAAATAACTTTTGAATGATAAATAACATAATACAAAAATAAAAAATTATTTATATATTAAAAAATCAATATAAAAATAATATTTTAATTATGACATGAAAAGAAAATCATTTTACACTACATTACCACCATAATTACTTAAGACTGAGATTTAAGATGGAGTAATGAAATTTACATGTCGCACCACGTTTTAGTTTAGCTTCGACTCTGTCGAAATTTTGGTAGTTTCTATAAACCATGACAAATGGTTGGTTCTTCCTATATTTTTCAATAACAAAATAAACGCCAGCAATTTTTTCGCTTCAAATTGGAACAACCTTCTTCATATCAGGACTGGACAATTTTCATAATTGAATTGTCTGTCCTAATATTAAGCCCTCGTCCTTAAATTTTAAGATACTACAAACAACAAACCAAGCAAAATGTCCAAAGTGCTCCTAAAATGCTGAAAAGAGCACGTAAATAATGAACAAAGACTTGATATCATGATCACTGACTTGAATTATAACAGCTATTCAGCACGAAAAGGTATGATATCAACTAGAACCACCATAATACCATCAGTTGCAATATCAGAAATGCGAATGGTATGGTTCATGAAGCAAATAAAAGTGAGACAATCATGCCATTATCTTGGCAGATCTAACAAAGAGACTGTCAACCACCTTGCCCATGTTCTCAATAGTCTCTAAAGTGGCTGGGTAGATTGCGTCCGTCTTAGGGTCATCGAAGATGATAAGGCAACCTGCACCTTGATCCAGCGTCCCGGCAAACTTTTTGTCAAGAATCATCTGTGACAGTTTTTTCTCCACATGATCCACAGGCAATTCAATCAGCTCAGCAATATGAGCAATCTCAACCGTTGAGAAGGGCTCGATCAGTCTACACAGATTTTGTTCCAAAAGGGTATCATAAAGGGATGATAGATGCCTGTGAACTATAGGATCTTCCTCCAGCTGGGCCTTGTAATTGCGCAAAGCTGTCTCAAATGACTTCAAGGAACGCTTGGAATGAGCATCAGCAACAGCTTTCATGGCGTCCAATTCTGGTCCTACATACTGGAGTCCAGCCTTTGAAGAAATAATTCCAGCAACATCATCAGCTTGGTTCACCATAATTTTGCATAGCAGCATGTACTTAAGGCTGAATACTGCCCTTGGGTCTTCGAGAGCATTAAAAGATTCGAATGCCTCAAAGAAATAGCTGTACGCAGTTTTGTAATCTTTCTCTTCTGCATGAAGAATGCCACTCTGCAAATCAATGGTTCCCTGTTGAGCTGGAGGTACATATATAGCATTTGCAGCTGTTCTTGCAGCAGTGAGAGCAGCTTTAGCTTTTGGAAGATTTCTCAATGAAAAATGCAGCTTACTTTCAAGCAGGTCTATATCCACAAGGAGAAGCTTGTCGTCCAACCTTCTTACCTCTTTCACCAAGTTGGTAAGCAGGGCTAATGCTTCTGGATATTCCTTGCTTTCCATTAAAAGAGAAGCAAGCTTTGCTTCAACTCGTTGCCTCAAGAATGTACGCTTTTCTGCACGCGTCCACTGAACCATTTCTTTGCACAAAGCAATTTGAAGATCAGATGTACCAGGTATTTTGGCAACAGTGTCAATTATACTCCTGACAATTTTGGCAGTCTTAGCCTTTGGAATCAACGCAAAGAATGGTCTCAGCTGAGTGAGAAGGTTGCGGAGATCCTCGGCCCTATTCTCTTGCCTGAGAAGATCCGAAAGGTTTGTGATGGCCTGTTCCTTGACGCGTAGCGCATCTGGAGAAGAAGAAGGATTTTCAAGCACACGGTAGAGAATGGAAATGGCCTCAGATGGGTTTTTAGCTTCCAAAGCTTGGGCAATGGAGTCTGTTGTTGCAGGAAGGTATGACGAAGACATTATTACCACCAGATAAATTCAGGCTCAGCAAGATAAGTATTTCCAAATTGTTTTACCTGGAGAAATCACAAACAAAAATAAGTGGACATTTTAAAATTGCTAGGAGGCCACAATGCTTTCTATGAAAATTTAGAAAAATAAAAACAACAGATTATGGCATTATGCACAACAAAAGGGATTCCTGGTTCAAGTTAATAATGAGAAATCTAAAAAAATTGAAGTTTGATATTCAGTTGAGTGACCAACCAACTAAAGATAGTTTAAACAAGGAAAGCTGAACAACAAAACAAGTATACGGACTACTAAACAGGGAAAAAAAAAGATGGTAAAGCAGTACAAGTGATGCAATCTTTACTCTTATGCACCGAACAAAGATTGAAACAAATGCACTTGTTATGGCCTACACAAATTTGCAAATTAATAAGAGAAACAACAATCCTATCATTCCACATCCAGAATAGTCATCAGGAAACATGAACAACATGAATCTTCATACAACTTTAGAGTAACATACAAGTTTCCCAAAGATATCTACCATAGATATCTCTGATTTCAGACATTGTTAAAATAATCATCCAGCAACATGATTCAAACTGTGAGCTAACAGGTAGAAAAAGGTAATAATTATTGATTCCATTACAGGAAAATAAGAGAAAATCTATTTAGAGAACACAAATTCCTCACCATGCTTTTAATTCTTGGTAAACCATAATCACTGGAATAAAAAGAAAACTAGAACTTCGCGCACAACTCTAAATCACCAAAAACCAATGAGATGAGCAAAATCCTAAAAACCTAAACTACTGATTATTGAAGAAAAATGGAGAACTTATGGACACTGATAAACTCGACCAAAAAGACCTTCAAACAATGCTAAAACTGTCCACATCACCTTCAAAACCAAATGAGAAAACAAAACAAAAGCTAACCAAAATAAAATTCACGGCTGCAAAGTAAGTATTGGAAAAACGACTTTAAATCATCAAACCAGTGAAGCAAACAAAAACCCAAATCTATCAAAAACTAAAGCAAACCACAGAAAAACTAAATGGGCAATAATAAATCCGAAAAATAAAAAATCTTCAGCAATTCTAACTCCAAAACCGCGCATGGACAAGAAATAAAAAAAATAATACTCACTACTACACTTATACTGCTGAAATTTCCAATCAAAATCTAAAGAATTAAACTTCTAACACCACATTTCAGTAATCAAATCTTCCTCAACAAACGTTACAAAAAGTTTCATACTACTTAGAATTAACACAAAAACTTCACACAATCAACAACATAAGAACAGTACATAGATCCGAAAAGCAGTAACTGAAACACCGTCGAATTGGAAAAGTGAAGAAAGAAATCAAGGACGTTCTAATCAATCGTGAACCCTATGTGGGAATTTACGTGAATGCAAAAGACGATGTGGTATTGTAGAAAAAAATAGGAGAAAGGAAAGTAAAAGGTTCTTACCTTGAAGAAGACGAAAAATGAGCTTCAACAATACCTCTGCTTCTAATTCAATCCAGTGGTTTTTGTTTTTAACGTTTTCTTCCCGCATTATTTATCGTCCGTTTTTCTTTATTTTTGCATGTGTTATTGGGCTTTTAATTGGGCCTCTTAGAGCTAGGTGTTAATAATAGTCGAAAAAATTAGGGAAATGTTAGGTTTTGAGTTTGCAATTAAAAAAATGACCTGGTATGTATATTCATTTTTTTCATGCTCGTTCAAGTTCGACAATTGTAAAAATACTTGGGTATATGTCCATACATATATATTTAGTATTCATTGATGTTTATTATTGTTCATATTTCGAGAGAATAAGAAGGTAATATTTTTTTTGCATTTTTTAAGAATGAAATCGGGCATATATAATTGATGAACTACAATCTGGCATAAACAAAAATGAACAAATATAAACTGACATTTTTATAATTTCAAACTCAAAATATAATTGTATCTTCATACATCTATATTTAGTGTTTATTGTTGTTCATTATTATTAATCCTAAAAAGCAATCTGGGAAAGTTCGTCCTATCCTCAGAAACAAGTAAGAAGACGAGTCTGCCCGATCTGTCTGATCTGTGTGCCCCCAATTCTACCCAAATTACTCGCCTTTCCATTTTCTCCTTTCATTTGTACATCATTTTGGTTGAATCTAATTAGTTGTATGTTCATACATATATGTTTATTGGTATTTATTATTGTTTTTTCTTTCTTTTGAAAAACTCAAACCACCAAAATGCTGTCGTTTTTTGTTTTTCTCATCTTACAAACCATAGCTATCATCCTCTTTCTCATCACAAAACAACCACCAAATGACCACCGGTCCACAACCACAAGCGACCACACCATTTTCTCCTCTCTTTCAAACGACAGATACAACACAAACCACCATCTCAACCTCCACAAAACCACAAGCTCCACCTGTAAATCACAACCACCGACTCACCAAGTTTTTCAAAATCCGACCAGTGTCACACTGTCTTTGTCGTCATCCTCATCATCCTCATCATCATCTTTATGTTGTGAACAAGAAGAAAAACAAAGGTTGAGAGAAGAAGGAGAGAGGGAGTGGGAAATTACGATTTTAAAAAAAAAATTAAGAAGAAATTAAAAAAAAGAGGAGGAAATGTAGAGGAGAAAGAAGAAAAAGAGATAAAAAGATAGAGTCAGCAAAAATTTGGGAATTCGGGATTTAAGGTGGTCACGTATTTTCTGGGGGGCATTTTTAAAATTGACAAACTTGTTTCCTGCAAAAATAAAATTGAACAAACATAGAGTGATATTTTTATAATTAAAAACTTACCCCTGATCAAAAAGCCTAATTATCTAAATAATAAAGATAATCAGGCTTTTTTTTGTGGTAATGAGTTTTTAGGTCAAATTACATATATACTATTTTAAAGTATCATCTTTCCATAAATGTTATTTTAGAAAAGAAATCTCAAGAATGTTATCTTTAATGATTTTATTCCCTATATTGGAACATATAAGCTTTTTTATATTTTTCTATGAATTGTCAGCCTATGGTTAACTTGTAGTAGAAAAATAAAGAAGACAATAAGTTGACAAAACGTTAAACAAAAAATTAAAAAAATAAATGGCCAAACCCTAATTTCTAAATCAGTAATACCTACTATCGTCAAATTTAGTCAAATTGAATACACGAACAAAGTCGACCAAAAGGTGACAAAAAATTGACTACAGAGATGACAAAGTTGACAATAGCTCAACCAGTAAAACTCTATTTTTCAAATAAAAAAACATGCATTACTATCAAGTTAGTTATATACAAAAAAAAAATATTTTGGTCATCCTTAGGTGACTCAAATTCGTTTAACATAATAATTAGTACTCTAGCTCTATAATTGTTGTTCTACTCGGTTCAAGAATAATCCCTCTCTACTACGTAATGCAACTTCAACGCAATTGCATAACAATTTGTTGGTTCCTCCACCTGTCCTCCACGTGCACAACATGCTTTCAAAGCATCTCTCTCAACAAACCATAAATTAACAGAAAATGATTTCATACTATAATTAAAAAATTGCATACTTGAAATTGATTAAAATTTTATTTAGCATTGTAATTGTCTTGCTAAATGTAAGATTATATGCATAAGATGAAGAACGATTATTGAATTGGCACGACAATTGATGGAACACAATTCCAAAGGACTTGAATCACTGAATTGACTCGGCGATTGATGCAACCAAACAAATATGTGCTTATGAATTACCTGATAAGAAACTGCAACAGTCCTAAAATAAAATCTTCGCTGTTATTCCTTTTTTCTTGAAAATTCAGTTTTCGATCCACTATTTGTTGATTGTATTATTCAGATCCTGTTTGAAGATCCGATTCAGTTCTCTCCAGTTTTGGCTCGAGATCCGCCCTCGCACAGTAAACTTTTATTTTGTGGTTACATCTAGAAGGACTGGAAAGTAATTATTAGGTGTGTAGAGTTGGAGAAGTGAGGCCAAAAGTGACGCTTGTAGCTAGAATGGTTGTATCAGTTGTCAAGTATGACTACATCGTCGATTGGGAGTTTCAAACAGGTTGGATTTTTTTTTGGAATCTTGATGGTGACAGGCTCTCTCTCTCCATATGAGAACTTGAATCGTAACTGCAATAGGTTTTGGCTTGCATTGATTTTGGATGTTTTACTATTTATAGGTGTTATTTAGAGAACAAGTCTAAGAAAATATGATATTTGAGGGATATGTATATTTAAGATGAGAAAAAAAGAAAGTGATAGTTTAAAGATGATGTTGTGTGACCTTTGTTCGAGTTTTTAATTCTGACAATGTCACCTTATGTTTGTTCTTTTTTGTTTTTGCAGTAGACAAGTTTGTCAATTTTAAAAATGCTCACTCAACTTCTTTAAATCCAATCCAATGACTCTCCTTTCTCCACTCCCAATCTCCAACGCTTCAGATCTCTGCATCAAACACCTCCTCGTTCCTCGCTCCTTAATCCTACTAATCTCCAACCTAACGCCCCACAACATTTCACTTCTTAATTTCTTTCACCAGTTCCCACAACTCTCACCACACTGCACCAATGGAGAAAGAAAGAGAACAATAAGTCTACTTAGCTCGCCTCGCTGAGCAACCTTTTCTCCCTTTTAATTATTTTTTTTTCAAACTCTTCTTTTTTGTTTAACAGCTTGATGAGCCGGTTGTTGAATATGTTAAAGAAGATAACAAGGACGAAGACGATGAAGACGATGATGATGAGGATGATAACAAAGACGATGCGGCACAGGTCGGATTTTGAAAAAATTTGGTGAGTCGGTGGTTGTGATTTAACAGTAGAGCTTGTGGTTGTGGAGGTTTTTTGGATGGTGGTTTGTGTTGTGTTTGTCGTTTGAAAGCGAGAAGAGAAAATGGTGTAGTGTTTGTGGTTGTGGACCGGTGGTTGTTTTTAGATGATAAAGAGGATGACGACTATGGTTTGTAAGAGGAGGAAAATAAAAAACGACAGTATTTGGTGGTTTGAATTTTTCAAAAGAAAGAAGAAACAAAACAGAGATCAAAACGACTGTTTTTAAGGTATTAAAAGGAAATTTTAAAAAGAAAAAACAATAATAAACAACAATAAACACTAAACATATATGTATGAACATACAACTAATCAGATTCAACCAAAATGATCTACAGATGAAAGGGGCGGACAGATCGGGCAAACTCTTTTAATCTTATTATTTATTTCTAAGGATAGGTCAGGTTTTTCCAGATTTCTTTTAGGATTAATAATAATGAATAACAATGAACAAGAAATATGAACAATAATAAATAACAATAAACACTAAACATATATGTATGAACATACCCTGGGCATTTTTAAAATTGCAAACTCAAAATCGGGCATTTATATAATTGACGAACTTGAACGGGCATAAAAAAAATGAACAAATATACCCGGGCATTTTTGCAATTCTAAACTCAAAACCTGGTATTCCCCTAATTTTCTGGAATAATAAAGGGATAATTACATGAATGACTACTTTTTATTCACTGTATACATGTTTAACATTTATTTTCAATTATACTAC
>CANYCX012735894.1:0-14753 GCA_948193385.1 Breynia disticha f. nivosa
TTCTGTTATTATGCTTGTTATTCTGTTCTTACTCTTAGTATAAAGGAGTAAGAGAGACATGGAAGGGGAGTCAAAAATCAATATTGAGTGTGATTTTCAGACTTTGGCTTGGGGGATTGGTAGCCTTAAGCTACTTCGAGAGTGGTAGTCTCAAGCTAATATGTTTATTGATTTGTGATTGTTGCTGGGTATTCTTGTCTAGCTTTATTTATTCAATAAAAATCATTCTATTTTCTGTATTATTGCTATTTTTCTTCAGTTGAGTTTTGGGATCCTATAAAATTGTTACCAGAGCAATAAAGGTTCTAGGTAGAAAAGGAGACAGGTCGATGTCCAAGATTACAAGGAGGCTTATTGAGATGAGAGAGGAAAACTTCTGTGATAGCTGTAAAGATATTGGTTTGTTGAGACTATGACAGCGGAGTATTTTATTGGGAGACACAAGGGCTATTTGGCGTCTACCTTGAGGACGAGGTGGTTCTTTAAAGGGGAAGGAATGTTAGGTTATGAGATTCTAGAAAAATAATAATAATATCTATGAGGAATTAAGTATTTTGAATAAGTTTGAATTGGTTAGTGGATAAGTTTGGATTGGTTAGTTTGTTATTCTGTTGTTGGTATAAAAGAGGTAAGAGAGACATGGGAAGGGGAGTCAAAAATAAATATCGAGTGTGATTTTTAGCCTTTTGAGTTGGGGATTGGTAGCCTTAAGCTACATAGAGAGTGGTAGCCTCAAGCTACTATGTTTATTGATTTCTGGTTGTTACTGAATATTCTTGTCTATATTCCTTTATTCAATAAAAATCATTCTATTTCAAGTTAGTTAAAAGCGATAAGTGCACTCGAGGCGATATACCTTCTATCACCTTGAAGCGCAAAGTGCACAAAAGGCGATCGCCTGATTAAAGCAAGACATAAATAAAAAAAGATTAAAAATATAAATTTAAGCTTAAATAATTCAATGATAGCTAAACTTATCAAAGTCATTTGTTATATATATCTTCCTAAACTAGAAATTATTGTCAAAGTCTTAAATTTGAAGCAAGAAACTATATAACATAAAAAATCTAGCATCTAAGATAAATCATTATCAAACTCTCCTAAGTCGTCATCTACACTTTGGCCTTCATTTTCACTAGAATCATATTCATCAATATCTCATAGTTATTTAAGTCATCTTCAAAATTATTGAAATGAGGTTGTAAAGTTGAAGCTTTTGATTTCATTGCTTTTGTTTGATTTATTGTGTTCATTGTTGGTTTTTTGTATTACAATTGTTTTTAAAGTAACAGAAAAAACAGAAACAAAGTTGTTTTTAAACTAGATTAAGTGACATCTATAATACAACTGCCCAATAAAAGTAACTTTTTAAATGACATTTATACAACTGTCAATTTAACGTTATATATTAACATATTGACATTCAAGTCAAGTAGTCAACTACAGTTAATCAAAAGCACAGCTAATCCAAAAGCGCAGGAAAAAAACACTACAAAAACCCAATCTAGTTTTGTGCCTTGCCTGGTTGCTTAAGCACACCAGGCAAGCTCTTTTGACAACATTGTTCTATTTTCTATATTATTTCTGTTATTCTTCAGTTGAGTTTTGGGATTCTATCACGTTCCTTACCTGATTCCTTGAAATTTTGATGAATGCCCTTTTAACCCTTTTTTTTTGGTAAACTTGTCACCTTGTTTTGCATCGTTTTTGTTGTCCCTGCTGATTTGACAGCTTCGTCTTTCTTTATCATCTACTTTTTTCCACCCTTGCCCTTAATTTTTATAATTCATTAAAGCTGCACATCATTAGAATTTAGAACACTTCGTTTTTTTTCATTGGTTAATTGTTACAACTGCTTATTGAAGCAGCGGCTGATGGTTTATTTCCTTTTTACTAGATGTAACATCTTGTTGGTGCTGGTCTTATATCTTCTGTTTATTATTAGTTCATGTCTTTGCATAAACTGTTATGTTATTATTCTTGAACAGTAAATTGCAGTGTAGCAAAAACAATTCACTATTTGTAACATGTTTTTGAATTATGTTCTTCTTGACATATTCCCACATTGTTTTTCGCAGGTTCCAGATGCACTCTTTCAGAATATACTTAGATATCTGACTGGTATTGTCAATTCTGAAACTGCAACATTGGCCTCTGTTGCAATGCAAGCTTTAGGTCATATTGGATTGCGTGCACAATTGCCTTTAATTATTGATGATTCAGGTTCAGGTAATGCACATAGGAAAATTTACACTAAGGAAAAATATTTGTTTTACTGTGTTGCCTGCGAAAATAACCCAGTTTGTAAAACGGCAGTTGGTATTTTGGTGGTTGTGCGTGAAAAGTTAGGCAAGCTACTCTCTGGAGATGATATTAAAGCAACACAGAAAATTGTTATTTCTCTTGGATATATCTGTGTAAACGAAACGTCAGCTTCCCAACTGAATATTGCTCTTGATTTAATTTTTGGTCTCTGCAGGTCGAAGGTATGCCATTCCAGGATGTTTTCCATGTTTATTTTCTACTTGATTTTTATATCAGACCACTGTATTAATAACATCTTAGAAGTCTACTAGTTGAAACTTATCAAATAAAATTTTTGAAATTTGCAGGTTGAAGAGATCTTATTTGCTGCTGGAGAGGCCTTGTCATTCTTGTGGGGCAGTGTTCCTGTGACGGCTGATTTGATTCTTAAAACAAATTATTCATCACTTTCAACAACATCAAATTTTCTTTTGGGAAATGTGAACTTATCATTACCAAACTATAATTCCAATGGGAAACACCAATTCAATGAATCTTACCATGCCTCTGCTAGAGATGCAATCATCAAAAAGCTTTTTGATGTACTTTTATACAGTAGCAGAAAAGAAGAGCGCTGTGCTGGAACTGTATGGCTGTTATCTCTGATAATGTATTGTGGTCAGGATCCAATGATCCAAAGGATGCTTCCTGATGTTCAGGTATATTTTTTCATGACATAAAATGTATATTTTTTTATCCTGTTGTCTTGTTTATCCAAAGTAATGTGCCCAGTTTTACTCTCTACACCTATCTATATCTATTGTATTTTGTATAATTATTAAACGAACGAGGAATTTTCTCTTCAAAGAACAATAAATTTTGTTTTTCCTCATTTCTTTGACAGTGTAATTACCCACACTCATTTGTGCACCTTCCTTCCCTTTAATATTTTTCTTGTCTTTCTCAACGTCTGTGCATAAAAGTACACCTGAACAGAGGTAAACTAATATGCTGTGTATATTGTTGTTTACAATGTATATATTTATAGTGTTATGCATGATCCTAATTTAGAAATTAACTACTGTACATATCTATCCTGATCTGTTTTAGCTAACTTATAGGAATAGTATACATTGTTAGGATAATATTTCAACAGTCTAGTCAAGTACTTTGAAATCATTGGTCCTGACATATTTTGATATAATGAGAGTGAAAGGTGCCAAAGATTGATACAATTCCCATTATTTATTCCTGTTTCTCCTTGAATCATTTAATTGACGCTAATTTGAAGTCAGTCATTCAACTCACATATAGTTTACAAAAACTTTATAGCTATTTTATCGCAGGAAAGCCAAGAAATTGACTAAAAAAATGCCACATTCTTAAATTGTGCAGTCATTATTTTTTCATATCCACCTACAAATAGTGATACACCTTCTGCTGTCTGTAGGTGCTTTTTGTGTTTGATGAATTTTATATATTGATGCAGTAAAGTAAGAATATTCGTTAGTTCTGTAATAAGCATCAGTGTGTATTGAAGTAATTTTCTACTATATTAATTTCATACATGGCTGTAGTGAAAAAAGAATACTAATTACGTATATCGTCTTGTATTTTACTTCAAGATAAGTCTATATTTTGAAGTTTATATTGAATATTAAGCTTGTTACGAATTTTTTAGGCTTGAACTCTAAACACTGATTTCTTGTCTAAAATATAGTTATTTGTTTTATTTCTTTTCTTTTAAATCTTGATGTTGATTGGTTGGAATGGGGGTTCTTTGGAAAAGAATTGTACATTGAATTGATGACATCTGTTAATTATCATATATCTCCTTTATAACAGTTGATATATGTGGGTTCCTTCTGCAGGAGGCTTTTACGCACCTACTGAGTGAACAGAATGAACTAACACAGGAACTAGCATCACAGGGAATGAGTATTGTCTATGAACTTGGTAATGAATCAATGAAAAAAAATTTGGTGGAATCACTGGTTGGTACTTTGACTGGTTCTGCGAAGAGGAAAAGAGCTATCAAGGTAAAATCGATGCATCCCATTTTGTATACTCTTTTCTGCTATTGCATTTAAAAGCTACAGGGTGCTTTGGTTAGGAAACAAGACAGGATGAGTGAAGTCCTGTCCCATGTGTTTGTAGCAACTTGACAAATACGAGAGGCTCCTTGTTTAGTCAAATTGCATGAATATTTTTTCTTTCCTTGTCACTGAGAGCAAGAATCAAATGTTTCAATTTCAAAATAACCCTTGGTTAAACTATTAATTTTCAGAATTATTCCTGTTTGAACTAATTATGTATTTACCTTTTTTTTTGTTTCCGAATTCTCACATTAATTGATTCTAGTATAGCGCATGGTTTGTAAGATATTATTTGATCAAATAACTCATTTTAATTGCTAGGAGCTGCTTCTCTTAAGTGGTAGCATCTTCAGGCTACAATCTAAATTGATGGCTGCATGTTCTCAGCAAAAATTGGTAAAATATTATAAAGATATTTAAATAAATGTAATTTTGTTTCAGTGACGAACCAAACTAATAATAATTTTTCAAAAATTTATATAAACACAAGGATGTATATTTTAACCATTTATGTTAAATTATATAGTTTTTGTATCAAAAAAAAAAAAATATAGTTTTTTTATCAAAATATTATGCCAAGAAGAAGTAATGGTAGTTGCTAGACAGAAATCATAATATCTTGATTTATTGGTTGTCAAGTCTTGTTTCTGTAGAAACATTTTGTAAAAAAAAAATTCTTGTCCTGTTTCATGTGCACATGCTACGACATCTTCTCTTGTATGGTCCTGTATGGTCTTGTCTTGCCACTTATTGCAGTCCACTGAGCAAAATGTACCCTTACTGATCTGGAACTTTTGATACTCAGCTGGTAGAAGACTCTGAAGTATTTCAAGCGGGGACAATGGGTGAAAGTCTTAATGGAGGGAAACTTAGCACTTATAAGGAATTATGCAATCTGGCAAATGAAATGGGTCAACCAGACTTGATTTACAAATTTATGGATCTAGCCAATCATCACGCTTCTCTAAATTCCAAGCGTGGTGCAGCTTTTGGATTTTCAAAGATAGCCAAGCAAGCAGGCGATGCCCTTCAGCCACATCTAAGATTGTTGATTCCAAGGCTGGTTAGGTATCAATATGATCCGGACAAAAATGTGCAGGTAAATATTCTTTCACAACCTATACAAAGTTATAAATTGTTTGGCATTCCTAATATAAATCGTGTTGCTTACAAGCACTTCTCTATAAATTGGTAGTACTTCGAAATATGCACAATGGCAAATAAAAAATAATCAAACATTAACCTTAAAAGTGTAACTTGTGTAATTTGTTTAATATTTTTATTCAGATAAATAAGTTTATCCATTCATTTATTGTCCTTTTTATTGTGATGTAGGATGCAATGTCACACATATGGAAATCATTGGTGGCAGATCCCAAGATAACTATTGATCAGAACTTGGACATTATTATTGAAGATTTATTGGTACAATGTGGATCTAGGCTTTGGCGCTCCCGTGAGGCTTCGTGCGCTGCCTTGGCAGATATTATCCAAGGAAGAAAATTTGATCAGGTGATGAAAAGGTGCATCATTTCAATTTAATCATATATTATCCAACTGTCAAACTATGAGTTTTCCAACTGATAAACCTACTGGGAACATCTCAAGTCCTTGTGTATGTTTTTTACCTCCCTTTCTGTGATTCCAATATTGACTTGATTAAAAAAAAGTATGCTCATATCTGATAAGTGCCATTTTATTTTTTCTTTCCTCCATTAATATGAATTCATCATCATCCAACCTCTTCAATTAATATTGTTGTTTTTCATTGTTATAAAAACCGGACTGAACCAACCAGTAGAATTGGTAACAGGTCCTTGGTCCGGTCCGGTTTTACCATTCAAACCGGTTTGTAAGTAAATCGGTATCAAACCGGCCAGTTTAATCGGTGAATTGGTGAATCAGGCCTGTTTTAGATATTGATTTTTTTTAATAATTTTGAAAATTTAATAATTTTGTATATTTATTTATTCATTTATTTGTATTATTTTTAAACCATCGGTTCGACCAGTGAACCAACCACTTAGTCCCTTTTACAGTTCGATCACCGGTCCGGTTCCGATAAGATTGGTTTCTTCAAGAAAAAAAATGTTCTTGTTTCGATTAAGAATGTTTTTGTTCTCCAAACTATTTAACGTAGATTCCGTGCTAATATGCACAAGTAGAAGTTCAACATTCTTTTAACTAAGATGCATAAACTTCTCCATAAAGCTTGAATGAATTTGTTTTTTCTTCCCAGGAATCACCTCTGCTGAGTTTAGTAAACTCTCCTATATTTTTAAATCTAATTTTCTGGAAATCAGACAGACTTTTAGTTTGCATTTCATGTTAATTACAACCAATTTTCTTGGTAGAAGGGGAAAAAGAAAAAGGTTATAAAGTTTATTAGTTAGTTGGTAATACATTCACAAGTATGATTGTGACAATGGTTCTGAAGTTCAGAAGGTTGTAGGTAATACAAATAAAAGTATGATTGTTTTTCAGTTTGCAGCTCTTACAGTGTTATCACACCTTTGTTGTAGGAATAAAAGTGTTGTTTTTCAGTTTTTCAGTTTGCAGTTGCCTCTTAGGTTTCTCTCTTTTTAGTTAGATCATCAAAGTCTTGTTTTTGGTTGCATAGATCATCGAAGTCTTTATTGTCAGTAACTTTGTGTTAGAAAATGCTCATTGTATCTACATTAATTAGTTCACAGTGGCTACGCTTTCCGGCTGCTATGAATGTTTCTTTTACAAATTTCATTTAAAATTTCAAATTTTTATGATGGTGAAAATTATACATTTATTTTTATTTTCCATTGAATTTGTTGTTTTCTGACAGATCGGAAGGCATTTAAAGAAAATATGGGTAGCTGCATTTCGTGCCATGGATGACATAAAGGAGACAGTTCGAACTGCTGGCGACAAATTATGCCGTACTGCAACTTCATTAACAATAAGATTGTGTGACATCTCACTTACTGAAATATCTAGTGCTGCTAAAGCAATGGAGATTGTTTTGCCTTTCCTACTATCAGAAGGCATACTGAGTAAAGTTGATGCTATTCGCAAAGTTTCAATTGGAGTAGTCATGAAGCTTGCTAAGGTTAGAATTGTTATTTGGCGTATTTATGTTGGCTTTCTTTCTTCTTGATTTTGCTCAATTTTCTTCTTAATTTTTCTCAATTGGAGTGGTCAAGGCATACGAAAAGATAGATGGTTGAAACTAACTGTTACAATAAATAATAATTGCACTCCAAAATAATGCTTGGAAATTGACTGAAAACTCTTGTATTATCTCATATATCACTTGGTATTTATATAGAATTTACATAATCTATTCTAGGAAAGTCTAATTTACTGTAATCTGACAGCTTGAACTATAATTCTGTTACACCTAATCATATCTAAATTAGGAAACATAAGCTGTACATGATAATTCTCCCCTTAAATTGATGCATAAATGTCACATATGCCTAACATGGATAGCGCTGTGTGAAACAATCGACTAGAAACAACATTAGTCATCACATCATCTAGTTGATCCGCACTCTTAATGCAAGGAATCTTTATCTTGCTAGAGTCTAGATGAATTTTGATGTTACTGTCGAGTTCAACATGCTTAGTCTGATCATGTTGTACTTGATCATTCGCAATCTTAATAGTTGCTGTGCTATCACAGAAAAGTGTCATAAGTTTTTTGAACCAAAACCTAGCCTCAACCATAAAATTTTTTAACCAAGTAAGCTCTGTAATTGCATGGTGAAGAGCACCTATTCAGCTTCCGCATTAGACAATGACACTACATTCTGTTTCTTACTTATCCAAATTACCAAATTGCCCCCAACAAATGACACATACCTTGAAGTTGACTTCCTATCCAACTTGGATCCAGCAAAGTTTGAATCTGTATAACCAACAATGTCCAAATGTCCTTGCCTAGAGAACATTACACCTTTTCCTGGTGATGACTTAAGGTAGGCCAAGATGTGTGTTGCTCACTAAGATTATAATTGAATTGACTTACAACACTAATCACATATGATAGGCCAGGTTTATGTTCGTAGGGATATGATCAGGATGGACACTTAAGACGTGATTCACCTCAATGGAAGTGTCTACAGATTGATATGCCGAGTTCCCGGCTTTAGCAAGAGATCTAATACATATTTTTGTGGAGAGAGGAAAAGCCCATGCTTCGATCGGAATACTTCAATATCCAATAAGTATTTTAGAGTTCCCAAGTCCTTCATTTCGAATTCCTTGGATAAATAGTTCTGAAGCTTCTCTATTTCATTATTGTTATTACCTGTGGCAACCATATGATCAACATAAAGTATAAGAAGAGTAATATCATCACCAACCCTCTTATAAAACAAGTTGTGATCAGTCATAGCCTTCTTGAGCCCATATTCTTTCATAGAGCAGCTAAATCTTTCAAACCTTGGTGATCGCTTTAGTCCATACAGATCCTTTTTTAGTTAGCATACTTTTAAATCCTTTCGTTGTAGTTAAAGTTTTTAAATATATTAACGTTGGTAGAGGTACAACCCTTTTGTAGTTACAACACTAATATAAAATATATTTATGGAGATGTTAACTAATAACTAAGAATCTCCCTACTGATTTACAACATTAATCTTCTAACTTTAGTAACTATGCTAATATGGTAACAATGTCTGATTCTATTCACACACTGATTTCCACACTCCCCCCTCAAGTTGACTGGTAGATGTCTTCCATTGTCAACTTGCTCACCAGTGTGTTGAATCTGTCATTAGACGAATTTGTAGTGAGTATATTTGTTGTCTGCTTGTGTAGGTATATATGGGATACAAATAGGTGTCTATTTTCTCCTTAATAAAGTGCTTGCCAATTTCTATATGTTTGGTTCTGTCATTCATGACAGGATTGTGAATTATAGATATGGCTGCAGTGTTATCATAGTAGATTCTCATTGTGTCTCTCATAAATATTTTCGTTCTTACCAACACCCTTATCCAAGTGGCCTCACACACTCCCAAGGCCAAAACCCTCAACTCTGCTTCAGCACTACTCCTTGCAACCACACTCTGCATCTTACTCCGCCATGTTACTAGATTGCCTCCAACAAAAGTGCAGCAGCTGGAGATCGACTTTGTGGGTGTTTCAATATTTATCCCTTTCGTAAACATGCACTTATGTTTCATGGAATCTGCTGAGAATCTATTTGGTGTATCTGGTAAAAACATTAGAATGGCTATTATCTCAAATTGCAGTTCCCTGTAAACGTTCATAAACAAATGATAATAATATTATAAACGAGAAATAATTTCCTGTAGTGACACAATCAAGACGTACAAAAAGATAAATGATCTAAATTAACAATACCACAGTTTGGCATCCTTTGATCCTTTTAGCATCTCTTTGTTTATGTGAAGTATTGCTACTAGCGAGTTATTCCGTTGAAAAGGAACTCTAGTAACCCAATGAAGAACACAGGAAATCCACATTATTTATTTACTAGTCCATTTAAAATTGCTTGTTGGGGTTTTGTTTGTTATATAGGTTTATTTATGGTTTTTAATTGGATATTTACGTTATCCGGTTCTTTCAAGTCTTTTTGCAGTGATGAGCCTTGGGCACTAGAGACTCCCCGTTTAGTTTTTCTTTTTGAATTCATTTGATTCTTCTCGTGTTTTAAGCGAAAGAACAATTTCTACAGGGTGCAGGGACTGCACTTCGTCCTCACTTGTCTGATTTGGTGTGCTGTATGTTGGAAAGTTTATCAAGTCTTGAGGACCAAGGGCTCAACTATGTTGAGGTTAGTAACACTTACATCCAACTTTGTTTGGAGGCATTTATTGCTTAGTTTTTCTGTAAAAATTTTCATCTTCTTTCGTCTTCTAGTTACATGCAGCAAATGTTGGAATACAGACAGAAAGACTTGAAGATCTACGAATCTCAATGGCAAAAGGCTCTCCCATGTGGGAAACTCTTGACCTGTGCATAAATGTTATAAATACGGAATCATTGAATCTCTTAGTTCCTCGTCTTGGTCAGTTGGTTCGATCAGGAGTTGGCCTCAATACTAGGTAATTTTTAATTAAATTTTTGGTAAATATTTCTCGAGACTGATGTTCTCATTTGATCTTGGTATTGCATTTTAGAGAATCTACTTTAACCATGATGGTTCTGGTTGTTTCTTATTATTATTTCAAATCAGTCGTGCGGTAGAATGCGGTCGATTAGCTGAGTTAGCTGTATGTCTGCTGTGATTCTTCTCATAGAGAAATTTCTATGCGTAGGTTCTTCAATTGCCTGTCTTTTAGTTCTCTTTGACAAAAATAATCAAGTTGCTACTCATGCATAGTTGTGCAATTTACGCCATTTATGAGCAAGTATTGATGGTGAGAGATTGCCTACGTAAAATGGAATCCTTCTTTAGGACAGTTGATTGAAACAAAGAAACAAAATTTTATTTTGGTTTCATTGCACATGACCATTATGTTGCTGCAAGTACTTTTTAATTATGACTAATGGCTAGACTCCACTAGTTTTTTGGTTTCTGGGGTCAAACATCTTTTTGTTCCCTTAGTGCCAAATTATTGAAATGATAATTAAAAAGAGTGCCATGCTTCTATTATTAAGGCTCAATCTAGAGTAGCTAACAATCATTTTAAAAGAGGAAGGAAAAGTAAGTTGTTCTGCTCAATAAACAACAAATTAAGCTTTGTGGAAGCTAATAATCAGTACACTGCTGGAAATTTGTGCTGAAGCATTTCTTGATCAGGCCTCTTGAGCGGATTTTTTGGTAGATGATGAATTGCATGTAATATTTAGTGCAATGCCGTCTTTGATTTCTTCTGGGTCCTTAGGCAAATGAATACTTTGACGCTTTTTACGTTAATAAAAGTTATATATTTAAAATTTCTTTAATCTGGGCTTGGGACCGACAATATAATCATAGGCAGAGTTAAATTTTTTTTAATGATCTTTTTGAAAATCTTTTTTATAATTCAAAACTTTTATTTAAAAATAATTTTCCTGACTAACAAAATAACTAATTATATCCTTATTTTGAAGTGTAAAAAAAATAAATCTTTTTCAATTGATAAAATAGTCAAATTACTCAGTCTTTCTTGAGACATTGTTGAACATAAATAAAATTTAATTATTTTTAATTTCGAAAATCTCTTTTAGCATAAACTACTGTTACAAGAATAGTAATTGTATTTGATATGTTGTCAATGCATTTGGAAAATATATTACTTAATGAAATTTAATATTGCAAGTGATGTTTTAATTTCTGTTGTTATGATATCTCCTGGATTGAGGTTATTTCTAAGAAGTAAGGTTACTAGAATGCTTGGTGGGAATTAGTTGAATTAGTTAAGGCTCTTGGGCATCTGTCTGTAAAGACCGGATGAACTCAAAGACAATATTTTTGTTGTTTCTTTAGATAACTGACCATAAAATTTGGGCACAGTAGTTACTTATTGGTTAAAAGAAACTGCAAAATGGCCAGCTGCTGCTGATGCTATCTTAAAATTGCAGGGTTGGTGTTGCCAGCTTTATCAGCTTACTGGTTCAAAAAGTTGGTGCAGATATAAAACCATTTACAAACATGCTATTAAGGCTGTTGTTTCCAGTCGTAAAGGAGGAAAGAAGTGCTGTCTCAAAACGAGCCTTTGCAAATGCTTGTGCAATGGTTTTGAAGCATTCAAATTTAGCACAAATCGAAAAGCTTATTGATGACACTGCAGCTTTGCATACTGGGGATAAAAACTCACAAGTTTCGTGTGCAGTTCTTTTGAAAAGCTTTTTCTCCACAGCGGGCGATGTTGTCAGTGGATATCATGCGGCAATCTTTCCAGTTATATTTATTTCGAGGTCTGTTTACTAGATGCTTCACTACATTTATGTATCTGTCCTTGCTTCTGCCAGAATATTTATTCGTTCTTTTTGTATGTGCTTTCCATTTGGTAGTGTTCATCTTACAAATATTAATTATCAAAGGGACTGAAAAGAAGTTATTAAAATTATATTTGCATTAAACTAAAGTGATCTATATCAGAGATTGAGATAAATGCAAATTTCCTATTATGTTTGAAAGACATGAATGCACAGAAATGTTTCTTCCCGGAATTATACCTTATCAAGCTTCTTGATATACCCGCTGGAATTCATCTTTGATATTATAGAGACTCTGCTTGATTGAATGGTCTTGAATCATAGGCAATTCAAGTCTACTTTTGTTCCTCATAAGATTTAGTCCTAAATATATAGATGAATAATTGTTAACTTTTCGTATAGTTAGGAATACGAGCTAATGCTTTATGATTTTTGTTTAATTATTCCATGGGGAATACATTTTAACCATAGCATTCTTCTCTGATTGCATGTATTCTCTTCTTTTCCCAAATACTTATACCATTAGACAAAACCATGTTTTACTTAAATAGAACTTGTATAATGCTTTTTTTTTAACATTAGCATTTTGACTTAATTTTGTGTGTTTGATCTTTGGGATATGTTGTGAACAGCTATGAGTTCATGCCTTATTTCCTTAAGAGCTTGTTTTGGAGAAGTGTGCATTTGTATTTAGTTTTAGGATATGGCACTATTTCATAGTAAAAGTAGAAGGGGACTGATATGGCACTGTTTCATAGTAAAAGTAGAGAGGGACTGGCATGGAATCTTGTAAAAATATATGTTATATGCTTTCTTCTTTTTCCTTCCCAAACAAGCTCTAAGACGGGGAATGGAAGAGTGATTGTATTGCTAATTGGTAAATGTGCCTCGTTGCCTCATTAGGGATTGCTTGACTGGAAAACGGAGGTAACCTCTATTGTATGTTGTCATTAGTGTACAAGCATATATATACAGCTTTACTAACATAGTTTTAGAAATGTCCTAGCTAATTTCTAGGGATTTATCTAACTAATGTACATCTGACTTTCCATCTGAAGTCCAATAACGGTAACTTTGCATAACTGGAAGATCATGTTCACATTCTACTTTCCACACTCCCCCTCAAGCTAATTTGTAGATATCCTCCATCTTCAGCTTGCGAACTAGTTTGTTGAACTGATCATGCAGTAATCCTTTAGTTAGGATAACTGCTATTTGCTGTAAGATTGGTACATAGATGACACATATATCTCCTATGTCCACCTTCTCCTTAATAAAATGCTTGTCGATCTCTATGTGCTTAGTTCTATTATGCATGACCGGATTATGAACTATTGAGATAGCCACTGTGTTGTCACAGTAAATTCTCATTGGTGCCTTAGTAGGAACGTCTAGTTCCTTTAGCAACCTCCTAACCCAAATAGCCTCACACACCCCTGAAGCTAATGCCCTTAGTTCTGCTTCTGCACTGCTCCTGGCCACAACACTTTGCTTTTTACTTCGCCAGGTTACCAAATTACCCCCAACAAAAGTACAATATCTAGAGAGAGATTTCCCGTCATTCTTGTCCCCAACCCAGTTTGCATGAGTGTGGACTTCAATATCCATTCCCTTTCCTTTCTTTATTAGTAGTCCTGTCCTGGAGTCCCCTTTAGATACCTTAGTACCTTGTGAGCTGCATCAAAATGCTCCGGTCTTGGTGACTGCATAAACTAGCTTAGTAAGCCTACAACGGATGCAATATCGGGTCTTGTATGAGATAGTAAATCAATCTCCCAACTAGTCGTTGATACTTCTCTTTGTCTATAACTTTCCTTTGTGCTGCTGGTTGCAATTTCAGATTTGCCTCCACGGGTGTATCAACAGTTTTACACCCCAGAAAATTGGTTCCTATCAATAGGTTTAGGATATATTTACTTTGATTGACGAATATCCCCTTTTTAGACATGGCAAACTCCATGCCGAGGAAGTATTTCAGCTGCCCCAGGTCATTGAGTTCAAATTCCTTCCGCAATCTTTGCGTCAAACCTTCAATTTCATGTACATCATTCCCTGTGATGATAAGGCCATCTACATACTCTATTAGTATTGTTTTCTTGCCTTCTGTACCTTTCTTGTAGAACAGAGTATGATCCGCTTGGCTTTGAGTGTACCCCAAGCGTCTTATCACTTTGTCAAATCTTTCAAACCATGTACTAGGAGACTGTTTTAGTCCGTAGAGAGCTTTCTTCAGCTTGCATAGTTTTCCTCCTCCATATTTTCCTTCAATTCCAGGAGGAATATTTATGAACACTTCCTCCTCAAGGCTTCCATTTAGGAAGACATTCTTCACATCAAGTTGATGAAGTCCCCAGTCTGAATTTACTGCTAGTGACAGTAAGATTTGGATGGTGTTAATCTTTGCCACTGGAGCAAAGGTCTCATGATAGTCAATCCCTAGTGTCTGCGTAAATTCTTTTACGACCAAGTGAGCCTTCCTTCTGTCTATACTTCCATTTGCCCTGAATTTAACCGTGAACACCCACTTGCAACCCACTGTCTTTA